>CABFPE010000817.1:142932-154800 GCA_900660155.1 Hofstenia miamia
GAGCCGAGCCGAGCCGAGCCTGAGCAGAGCATTCGATATACAACCAGCCCAAAACGAGCCGTTTTTAAGCAAAGCCAATTTATAGTGCTGCTTGTTAATTTGATTATGCAGATTTTTCTTGTTTTTTCATTCAGTATTACTTACTTATAATCGTAATTTAGAAATGTTTATCAAATAATAGGAAGAGCAATTGAAAAAATTCTGAGAGCAAAACAACTTCAACAAAAATGCCAAGCTGAAACGAGCCTCATTGAAAGATTTTTTGTGGTGTGCTGAGCCGAATTTACTCAAAATTTAAGCTAGCCGAGCCTCATACTACGTCATGGAATTCTTAGCCAATCCCAATTCTACTCTACATATAATTTAAGATCACAAAGCTTTCTAGTCTAAATTGCGAAATTCAAAAAATTACACCTACAACTAAAATAATTATTCTTTATTCAATTAAAGGTTTACATATAAGAAATTTTATGTTGCTTAGTCCAAAATTTAGGAATGTAAATAAGTAAATTAGATGAACCTAATAAATTTATATCGATTTATTTGGAAATACCGGCGATAAAAAGTTGTCACATATCATATTACCTGATGCAGTTGATGCCAGAGAACATGTAACCATTGTGTTCAATTTAGGTCTTGTCATTTCAGTTTTTAGGGCTCTATGTAATTATCATACCCAATATTGAGATATCAAATAATAACACTCAAGCGATTTTTTTGCAAGTATCATATAAATGAGGTAAACTGGCGTTAATTAAATAGCCTAAAGTTTGGACTAAGCTTGGGCCCCACGACCATCATTGGTCCATGACCATTCTTTTCTGAAGTAGCAATGTGTTATAGAATTTGATATGATCTGCCAAACGAAGTTGAAAGATGTGTTTATGTACCTTATCTTTTCTCTTGATTTTAGGAATTGCTTTTCAGATTTTTTTACTTTCATCAAAATCAAGGTTGCAACTCCTCAACAGGGATTTCAGCATTTTTGCTTTGAATCAAGTTGAAGGACTGAGCGCTACTTGTAATTGAATAAATTAGGTTTTATTGGTCACTAGTGGAATGCTATTGGCAACATACGTATATTAATAATTTCCTGATGAAATTCTTAATACAGAACTTTTAATAATGAATTTAACAGAATCGCAGTATTTTCGTCATTTAATCAATATCAATTATTGCGGTTTCTTCAAAACTTGCAATGTTTCTCCTGTAAAAATAATTTATAAAATAACTATTACTTTTGCTTCAAACTTAATCATCATTTAAGATGACTGTTAATTTATCAGTTGTATTGATGATAAAAAGATCGTAAAATATGTTATAATCATCAAAAGTTGTTTACCATTCTTTCTCTTCATGCACTAAGAGATTCTGAGTTGATTGGGTTTGGCCCATTCATAACACTTTTCAATCTAATCTACTTCAGAAAGGGTTGCTCAATTACAATGATAGTCGTGGGCCAAAGCTTAATCCAAAATTTAGGCATTCTCTTTAACGCCAGTTCACCTCATTTATATGAACCTTGCAAAAATAACAATTCAATTTTTAAATTGATTTCTCGCAATATTAGGTATGATATTTAAATATAGCAATAAAAACTGAAATTAAGATACCTAAAATACATAATGATTACACAAAGCTTAAACAATAATAAAACTGGTTAAAAGAAATTTCTCAAGTGTTTAGTAGAAAGCAAAGTTTTTTCAGATGCGTATCCCAGATAACAATTTTGGTTGTTTTTACGTTGTTTATAGTTGTTTCATACTTTTGGTTGTTGCAGCAACCACTAACATCCTAATAACAACTTTAGTAAAAAATATACAGTGAGCAGATGCTTACAAATAAAACTCATTTTGTTAGTTTTATTACTAGATCCTTTTATAAAAAAAAGATTTGCGAAACCTTTTTTGAAGTTTTTAATTTGCGAAAAATTATAATATACCAGATATGTGAATTTTCAAAATAATTTATTCATGAATATTTGGACACCTTGATATTGACAGTTAAATAGCATAAGTTATAATTGAGCTGAAGAGATTTTTCGCGACTTAAAAAAGTACTCTTACAAAATTGTGCTTAATTTTAGAGTTTTCAATTTTTGTTAAATTTGGCAGATTTTTATGCTCATTGTTATTATTTATATACAAGACATTCTTTTAAATCTTTAACAAATGTTTGTGTTGAATATGCTTGACAGTATCTCAAAGATAATGGTCTGTCCTTTGTTGGGCTTGTGTTTGTTTAAATGCAATATTTAATCAGCTTAGTAATATAAAATTTTATTTTGCATATAAAAGTATTGCTAAAACAATCATGTGACAACTTAAAACAACGTTGTTACAACCTCAAAATGTTGCTGTTTCATTAATAAAAAACAACCTAATGTGACGTTGTTGAAGCAACGTTGTTTCGACCAATGAAATGGTACCATTTCGACGTTAAGACAACGTTGTTTTTGACACATAAAACAACCAAAAACAACGTTGTTTAGCCCTTAAATTGTTATCTGGGATGTTAGGGTAAAAGCTTGATGAGGGTCCGTTTTGGAAATAAAATTTACTTCATGAACTTTGTGGAATCTACAATAAAAATGATTAAGGAAATTTATTTCTTCTCAAAAATTATGTGGACTCCACTAAAATTAAAATTGGTGAAAATAATTGGTTTTCATAAATTTTGCAGTTTCTTCAAAATATCCAACTAATCAAATTTTCTGGAAATTGTTGTAAAATGTGTATAAATAGGTATCGGAAAAATGGCAATAACAAACCATGGTCTGCATGGCAATTGCTGTAAAACTTCGAATATAATTCGCACTTTTTTACTCAAAAATTAATTGAAAGTTTGGGGGTGCGCATTATACATAGGAAGAAAATTTTGAGAAAAAGTTAATGTAGTAACAAAATTTACATACAAGGTAGGTACTAATAGTGTCATGTAAGGGATCAGCTAAACCACAATTTCATCATCACTGCCTAAATCATTCATAAAATTGTCCATTGAGTTATCTAAAGCATAGTCATCATGATAGTAAATGTTATCAGGATCAATGTCAGGTAAGGGATCAGCTAAACCACAATTTCATCATCACTGCCTAAATCATTCATAAAATTGTCCATTGTTTATCTAAAGCATAGTCATCATGATAGTAAATGTTATCAGGATCAATGTCAGGTAAGGGATCAGCTAAACCACAATTTCATCATCACTGCCTAAACCATTCATAAAATTGTCCATTGTTTATCTAAAGCATAGTCATCATGATAGTAAATGTTATCAGGATCAATGTCAGGTAAGGGATCAGCTAAACCACAATTTCATCATCACTGCCTAAACCATTCATAAAATTGTCCAAAATGGCTGTCTTCCAATGAGTAAAATGAGTCTGACTCGCTTTAATAGCTCTTCGTCTTGTTCCCCTGCAAAATTCGAATTTGAACCAAACTTTTGTGTATTTGGTTTGTAAACATGACATTCTAAAGTAGTTTCTGTAATACCATAATACTTCACTGCGTCTAGTAGTGTTGAGTATCCACTCAAAACTGCGTTAACTGTTTTTCAACTTTAATTTTCGCATATGAAGTGTGATTCATTTTTTTCTTATATGTTTGTGGCATATAAATCCAAATATAAATCATCCTCTCTTTTACTCTACTATTTTTAAAATATGTAAATCTCTACATGATATGATAGGGGATTGAACTTTGTAAACAGAATCTTAACATTACTCTTAAAAATTAACTTAAATATAGTTTGAGCTAAAAATCAGGACTTTACTGTGTATTGACGCTGTGCTTTCTCCACGTCTCAAACTGGAAAAGTAAGTTCACAAATTATGTGCAATAGGGATATTTGAAGTGAGGTTTAAAACAGCTATTTACAAAGCACAAAGGGTATATTATTAATAAATTAAGTAATCAACCCACATTGCTTCAAAAATGAGCTTGTTTGCGCAATAATTCATTCAATAACACTAACTCCGGTGAATTACCCGACCACTGAATTACCCCACGTTACTCTATTTCATCATAATTGAAGGAAGTCAAACACATTCTGCATAATAATTCATACTGTTTATCAAATCATTTTAAATACAGAATTTTCATAAGGATATGTTATCCTCTACAGAAGTTAGTATGGAAAGAAACTTATTTACAAAGTGGGTATAAATGTATGGTTTAATCTGATTTTAAAGAGCTTCTTTGTTGATCGCTAAAGTACCAGATGATGTAGCTGTATATTGCATCTTTACATCCTTTATACATTTCAATGGCTTTTGATTTAGCATGCTTAAATTGTTCATTAAAAAAATTTAGTATATCTTCCCACCATCGTCTTACAATTATTACAAATTTTCCAAATGATTCCCCACAATATTCACCCAACACTGCAGAAACAGAAATGAAAACAGCTGATAATATATGCACTGGAATTGAGACCGGGGTTGTCAGCATTGCTGCTATAAATCCAAAGGTGTGCCTTGAAATTAATAATAACAACTTTTCCTTAAATCATTTCTCAATTCCCATTTTTAAGATCTTTTATTAAAAAAATAGGTCTTTTTAGGTCTTTTATTGCTACAGTAATTTCAACCAAGCCACCAGCTCCTGCACCAATTTTATTTGAGCTCACTTTTTCAACCAACTCTGAAAGCAGTGATATAGAAAAATACCAAATTTTCCAAGGCTCCTGCAGCAAGATTCCAAATAACAGAAACATTACTTATTTCATGTGACTGATTTGTTCCAGTTTTACACCATGCTCCAAAATGACTCACTTTTTCAAAAAAAGTTGCATAATCATTCTTGCCTAAAAAGTTTCTGGCATTTTCTAGTGTTGTGTTTAAACAGACTCGAGTAATTTAGACATATAGAATGTTTCTATATTATTAAACAGAATCGCAGTATTTCTCACTTAAAGATATTTATAAATATAATTATGGTTATTTCTGCATCAAATTTAATCATTGTCGTTGATTGTGTTTTCAAAATGACTTAAATTATCATCTCTTGAGATATCCAATGCATCATAGAACTTGATATGATCACCTTCACGAATTTGTAGGATGCTTTTAATTTTCTTTTCTATTCTCTTAATTCAGGGAATAGTTCTTCGTAATTTTTTACGTTCATCAAAATCAAGGTTCATTGATTGGAACTCCTCAATAGGGAGTGCAAAATTTTCACTTTTATGCCATTCAATGGACAGGGCCATTTTGATGACAATGCAACTATTTAGTTATAGTACTGGTAATTAAATGAATCAAATTCTATTAGTAACTAGTGAAATGCTATTGGCAACAACTATTTCTAAGAATTACCTAAAGAAATTCTTTATATAGAATGTTTCTATATTTAATAATGATTTAAACAAACTCACAGTATTTCTCATTTAAGGATAATTATAATTGCAATGGTTGCTATAGCATTCAATCTAATAAATGTTGTTCACAGGATTTTCAAACAACTGGTCAATAAACCTTTCATTTTTATTGATGATAAGAATATTGTAAAATATGTTATAAAATCAACGCTTTCAATTACATTATTCTTGCTGTTTGCATACTCTACATATTCAAATTACATGTTGTAGTGTTTTACTGAGATGTGAGGTGCGTTTTTTTGCATTTTCCTAAAGTGTAGATATTTGGTTATGCTTTGAAAGCATTCCGTTATGGCTGAAAAATGAATTATGCTACTTCAGAAAGGACTGCTCAATTCCAATGATAGCCATGGAACAAAATCTGAACCCCATGTTTGGCATGTTTTGTTAACGCAATTCGCCTTGCAAGAAATCATTTCACTGAGCAAAAACAATAGGAGGTACATGTACTTCTAATTATGTTGATAATGGCACCGAATTTGCTATTTGTAGAAATTTTATTTCTTTACATAAATTTCACATTTGAAACATCAGATGTATATTTTTTCCCAACCAGCAGCCAGCGTCCCAGCGTCAAATAAAGCACTAAAACTGAAATTACCAGATTAAAATTGAACACAATGGTAAAATGTTTTCTGGCATTAACTGCATCAGGTAATATGATATGTTACAATATAAATCGTCAAAAATTTATTAGGTTCACTTTATTTATTCAATATTATTCCTAAATTTTGGACAAAGCAACATTGTATTTTTTACATTTAAATTTTTAATGGAATTCAGAATATATATTTTAGTTGTAGGTGTAATTTTTCGAATTCGTAACTTTGACTTCAGAAAGCTTTGTGATCCTAAATTATATGTAGCATAGAGGTGGGATTGGGCTAAGAATTTCATGAGATAGTATGAGGTGCACAAGTTTAGGGTTGAAACCAAGCCTGTTCCATTTTTCATTGTAATTTCAATAGGAATATTTTGCAGAGCTTATTTTTCTTAGAAATTACAAAAGCTCATGCATTCTTAAACTATAATAATAATGGCCTAAAAATAAATATTTTGAATTCCTTCGTTTTCATTGTGAATAGAAATATTTCAAGTGTTTTGTAAAAATCTAAGATTTTTTCAAAGGGGTGTTTTTGGGTACAAGCTTGACGAGGACTCGCTTTGGGAAGTCAAATTTGTTTCACGAACTTTGTGGAATCCACAAAAATAATTTGTCAACCTAGCAAAATCATTAAATTTCAGACATTTTGTGGAATCCATTAAAATAATTAATTGGTGTGATTAAACGTTTTTCAGGAATTTTCTTTTTACAAAAGTTTTAGGATTTACCTGTAAGTAGAATACTTGCATTAAACTGATTGATAGATTTGTAAGATAAAGAGTGAAATACACGTAACCATGGTCCTGTTGGTATGAATATGCAGTACATATATATATATATATATATATATATATATTACATAAATCTTACAAATAGAAGTTTAAAGTTGTAAGGTAATGGTTTATTCCCGTCTGAATGAAAAATAGTTGAAAGAAGCTTTTCTATGGCCAATGCTGTTGGTGCAATAAATTCATTCTATACAAAAATTGCAACTTTACATTTAAAATAAAGAAAAATATCGTCAAACCATAAGTTAATTGTTAAACTCAAAAAATTTTTAATGGGATACAGAATGTTAAATTAATTAAAGAAAAACGTAAATAAAATGTTGAACAAATAAAAAAAAATTAACGTTGTATGAATTCACCAACTAAAAGTCAGAGCAATTATATATATATATATATATATATATATATATATATATATAATTGCTCTGACTTTTAGTTGGTGAATTCATACAACGTTAATTTTTTTTTATTTGTTCAACATTTTATTTACGTTTTTCTTTAATTAATTTAACATTCTGTATCCCATTAAAAATTTTTTGAGTTTAACAATTAACTTATGGTTTGACGATATTTTTCTTTATTTTAAATGTAAAGTTGCAATTTTTGTATAGAATGAATTTATTGCACCAACAGCATTGGCCATAGAAAAGCTTCTTTCAACTATTTTTCATTCAGACGGGAATAAACCATTACCTTACAACTTTAAACTTCTATTTGTAAGATTTATGTAATATATATATATATATATATATATATATATGTACTGCATATTCATACCAACAGGACCATGGTTACGTGTATTTCACTCTTTATCTTACAAATCTATCAATCAGTTTAATGCAAGTATTCTACTTACAGGTAAATCCTAAAACTTTTGTAAAAAGAAAATTCCTGAAAAACGTTTAATCACACCAATTAATTATTTTAATGGATTCCACAAAATGTCTGAAATTTAATGATTTTGCTAGGTTGACAAATTATTTTTGTGGATTCCACAAAGTTCGTGAAACAAATTTGACTTCCCAAAGCGAGTCCTCGTCAAGCTTGTACCCAAAAACACCCCTTTGAAAAAATCTTAGATTTTTACAAAACACTTGAAATATTTCTATTCACAATGAAAACGAAGGAATTCAAAATATTTATTTTTAGGCCATTATTATTATAGTTTAAGAATGCATGAGCTTTTGTAATTTCTAAGAAAAATAAGCTCTGCAAAATATTCCTATTGAAATTACAATGAAAAATGGAACAGGCTTGGTTTCAACCCTAAACTTGTGCACCTCATACTATCTCATGAAATTCTTAGCCCAATCCCACCTCTATGCTACATATAATTTAGGATCACAAAGCTTTCTGAAGTCAAAGTTACGAATTCGAAAAATTACACCTACAACTAAAATATATATTCTGAATTCCATTAAAAATTTAAATGTAAAAAATACAATGTTGCTTTGTCCAAAATTTAGGAATAATATTGAATAAATAAAGTGAACCTAATAAATTTTTGACGATTTATATTGTAACATATCATATTACCTGATGCAGTTAATGCCAGAAAACATTTTACCATTGTGTTCAATTTTAATCTGGTAATTTCAGTTTTAGTGCTTTATTTGACGCTGGGACGCTGGCTGCTGGTTGGGAAAAAATATACATCTGATGTTTCAAATGTGAAATTTATGTAAAGAAATAAAATTTCTACAAATAGCAAATTCGGTGCCATTATCAACATAATTAGAAGTACATGTACCTCCTATTGTTTTTGCTCAGTGAAATGATTTCTTGCAAGGCGAATTGCGTTAACAAAACATGCCAAACATGGGGTTCAGATTTTGTTCCATGGCTATCATTGGAATTGAGCAGCCCTTTCTGAAGTAGCATAATTCATTTTCCAGCCATAACGGAATGCTTTCAAAGCATAAGCAAATATCTACACTTTAGGAAAACGCAAAAAAACGCACCTCACATCTCAGTAAAACACTACAACATGTAATTTGAATATGTAGAGTATGCAAACAGCAAGAATAATGTAATTGAAAGCGTTGATAATTATAACATATTTTACAATATTCTTATCATCAATACAAATGACAAGTTTATTGACCAGTTGTTTGAAAATCCTGTGAACAACATTTATTAGATTGAATGCTATAGCAACCATTGCAATTATAATTATCCTTAAATGAGAAATACTGTGAGTTTGTTTAAATCATTATTAAATATAGAAACATTCTATATAAAGAATTTCTTTAGGTAATTCTTAGAAATAGTTGTTGCCAATAGCATTTCACTAGTTACTAATAGAATTTGATTCATTTAATTACCAGTACTATAACTAAATAGTTGCATTGTCATCAAAATGGCCCTGTCCATTGAATGGCATAAAAGTGAAAATTTTGCACTCCCTATTGAGGAGTTCCAATCAATGAACCTTGATTTTGATGAACGTAAAAAATTACGAAGAACTATTCCCTGAATTAAGAGAATAGAAAAGAAAATTAAAAGCATCCTACAAATTCGTGAAGGTGATCATATCAAGTTCTATGATGCATTGGATATCTCAAGAGATGTTGCTATAGAAGCTGTTTTTTAAGAAAGAAATGAAGTAAATGTAATTGAATGTGTTTTCAATGAATATGATTTTTTTGCAAAGGTTGATGTAAAACGGAAACCTACAAATTCTGTGAATTGAAATTTGTAAATCTATATGTCTATGATGATCAACTTGATTTAAACACAACACTAGAAAATGCCAGAAACTTTTTGGGCAAGAATGATTATGCAACTTTTTTTGAAAAAGTGAGTCATTTTGGAGCATGGTGTAAAACTGGAACAAACCAGTCACATGAAATAAGTAATGTTTCTGTTATTTGGAATCTTGCTGCAGGAGGCTTGGAAAAGTTGGTATTTTTCTATATCACTGCTTTCAGAGTTGGTTGAAAAAGTGAGCTCAAATAAAATTGGTGCAGGAGCTGGTGGCTTGGTTGAAATTACTGTAGCAATAAAAGACCTAAAAAGACCTATTTTTTTAATAAAAGATCTTAAAAATGGGAATTGAGAAATGATTTAAGGAAAAGTTGTTATTATTAATTTCAAGGCACACCTTTGGATTTATAGCAGCAATGCTGACAACCCCGGTCTCAATTCCAGCGCATATATTATCAGCTGTTTTCATTTCTGTTTCTGCAATGTTGGGTGAATATTGTGGGGAATCATTTGGAAAATTTGTAATAATTGTAAGACGATGGTGGGAAGATATACTAAGTTTTTTTAATGAACAATTTAAGCATGCTAAAGCAAAAGCCACTGAAACGTATAAAGGATGTAAAGATGCAATATATAGGTACATCATCTTGTATTTTAGCGATCAACATAGAAGCTCTTTAAAATTTGATTAAACCATATATTTATGCCCACTTTGTAAATATGTTTCTTTCCATACTAACTTCTGTAGAGGATAACATATCCTTATGAAAATTCTGTATTTAAAATGATTTGATAAACAGTATGAATTATTATGCAGAATGTGTTTGACTTCCTTCAATTATGATGAAATAGAGTAATGTGAGGTAATTCAGTGGTGGGGTAATTTAGTGTTATTGAATGAATTATTGCGCAAACAAGCTTATTTTTTGCAGCAATGTGAGTTTATTACTAAATTTGTTAATAATATACTTTTTGTGCTTTGTAAACATCTGTTTAAAAGCTCACTTCAAATATCTCTATTGCACATAAATTGTGAACTTATTTTTCCAGTTCAAGACATGGAGAAGCGCAGCGTCAATACACTGTAAAGTCCTGCATTTTAGCTCAAATTATATTCTTTGTTAATTCTTAAAAGTAATGTTAAGATTCTGTTCACAAAGTTCAATCCCCTATCATATTTTATGGAAATTTACATATTTTAAATAAAAGGTTGAATCAGTGGTTTATTGAAAGATAAATATATAAACAAATGCAAATATTAACATAAAAAAACAACTATATTGTCTTAACCACGCTGCCTGGGATATGTTGCAGGGTTCTAAATATATCTCCATAGCATTGAGGTACTTTCTTCATTTTTGGCAAAACAAAGGGGGCAATATTGCTTCCATTATTTTTCAGTCATTTTGGCAGACTATTTGAAATTCAAATTTGGCAGGTACTTTTGGATCTGGAACTATAAATAGAGTGAAATCATTTAAAGAAGCTGTTGAAGTAAATTCTTCAAAAATCTTATCTTTAGATTTTATTCAGTTTGCATATTATTAAATCATGTCAAGCTAAACGGTTGATGCATTACTAGTGGCGAGGGCGAGGTGCTCTCTTCATTTTCCTTTGTATCTTTGTGCGCAGTGGAATGAACATGACACAAAAATCTATCAACAAGGGTATCTCCATTTTTAAGTGCAGTGAGCAAAAAGCAAATGATACTCTCATAATAATTTCCTTCAGCATCTACTCCAACTAAGGAACTTCCATTGTACCTGCAGTTGTTTTTCCAAGAATATTTCATCATATGCGATTGCAACATCAGAATCTCCTTCAGAAAATTGAGACTTTCATATATTAATAGTGCAGGATTTTTTTGAACAAAAGAAAGCATTCAGATAGCAATAGCAAGTAGTCTCATAGAAATTGGAAAGTGGCATTTGAAACAAACTGCAAAATTAGGAAAAATCTGATAATCATAGAATATTTAAGCTCACCATGATATTCTCTTTGCATAGATCATCAAGAAAAGTGTGCCTATTTTCATAATTAATCAAATACTGGCACAATCCATTGACCTGAGAACATTGATTAATCTTGTAAATTTTGATAGAACAGAGCCACTTAGGAAGAGGAACACTATTGCAAAATATATAAACCTGAAGTGTAAAGTCAGTGTTAAAAACAATAGCTTTGCAGATAACTGCCTGCTCATTAAGAACATGATAACATCATTGGCACCATTAGACATAATCTAAAGACCAAGAAGCAGGAAAGTCACTAAGTTTTAACTTCTAGTTGAAGTAAAATGATTTTTATTATTAAATTTTGCTAATTAATCAAAAATCTGCTTGTCTTATTGTAATTGGCTTCCAAGAACAAGTCACGTTTTTCTATATA
>CABFPE010000817.1:193885-212146 GCA_900660155.1 Hofstenia miamia
ATATATATATATATATATATATATATACAAATAGTGTACATAATATACAAACATATTTACAAAACTGATATATACAGATATGTACAAATAAAATAAACAAAGCTAAAAAAATAATTAAAATAAACAGCAAAAAAAATAATCAGTTAAAAGTAGGAATCAAAAATGACATATTCTAGTAATTTCGCCATATATTCACTTTGTTCCAATATCCTAATTTGAATTAGTAGGCAAACCTTATATATATATATACAACTTAAAGCTTTTGTGAAGAATCAAAAAATCATTATTGCAATTTTTGAAAATAATGCTATGATTTTCATCAATTGAAAATTATCATTTTGTAATAATATAAAAAATTATTTAACCACAACCTATTAAAAATTCTAGGACGGCAACTGCCTTACAATTCACAAAATCACATTCTAACTGTTGAAAAGTCATTAAATTGTTAAAACACTTCATACAACTACACATATGATTCATTGCTTAATGGCAACTTAGAATGCACTACATGAAATATAAACAAATTTATAGTGCTTTTCATAAGTTAAAAACCCATATTATCAAAAATTTCTTCTACCCATGAATGAAAAGTACCTTAAAAATACTAAAACTTGCTTTCATGGGTATATATACATTTTTGAAAGGTATATTGGGTCTTCATAAATTGCAAATCATTCTTTTGTAATAATAAAAAAAATTATTGAACCAGAACACATTAAAAATATTGTAGGACTGCACCTGTTTTACAAATCAGGAAATCACAAATTAGGCCTAACTATTAAATTTGCTTAAAAATTTAACGGGTTACTTAAAATGCCCTACCTTGTGATTATTGTTGAGGAATTTTAACTCTAATGGAGCATATTGCTTTCATTTCATTATCAAGAGTAACTAATATAATGATATTATAAAGAGACTCTAGAACATCCTATGCAAAATCTACACATTGATTCCATAAATAATCTTTACTGGTTTCAACTTTCTTGGGGACTTGCATGACTCACTCAAAATTTTGCAATTAGAAAAAACTAAGCTTCAAGGTAAAAACTAATTTTTCTGTTACTCTTAGTATTATAATTTTCTATTACCAAATAATTGGTCTCATCTTCTGAATGTTTCATAATGAATCCGCCTGAGATTGGTTTTATATCAAAGTTTTGATACTAGATTCTATCTAAAGCTTTATGACATGCTAGAATTTTCTCCAAAAATAAAAGTATACAAAACTGTTATTGGAGCATAAAACTTGTTGGTATATGAATGTTTCTAGGTTAAATCAAGCAGCTCACAAAGCTATTAAGTTCTTTTAAGATATGGTAAATTAATCATCAATGCTCTTATACACATTAACTAAATAGTAAGTTTGCTGCAATTTTACATCATTGCATTTAAGAACTGGTATTTTTTGTTTATAAAGTAGGCCTTCACAGAATTGCTACAAAATCCCAAAATGGTATGATGTTTTTTTGCTTAGTATTGTTTAAGCCTTATTTATAACTTCTCCACGTTTGGGACCCCAATCTTTTCCAAATTTACTAAAAACCTAATGTAGGAACACCCCTAATATATATATATAATTTACTTTGATTAATGCTCTATAATTTTTGGTGCAGCATTCTGATTTATGTGTAATTTTTAAGATTAGTATTATGAAAAAGTGTATTTTATGTGTCTCTTAAATTAAATGTACTTAATGTACTTTGCAATTGAAAAGAGCAATGATTTTGAAATGTAACAAGATGCATGTAATTTTCCATTTTCTTGTATATAAATTTGAGATAGGAATCTATTGAGCAATCACAGAATCAATTTAGTTTCGCCTTGTCCTAGTCTTATTTCTCTTCTACTTATTGGTTTAGTATATTTTTGGTAATGGCAATAATAAGCAAGAATCTGACAATAATTTGGAAATCATGAACCAGGGGATGAATAATAATTTCTGGCTCCAAGCTTCCTTAATTGTGCTTGGAATAGCTTATGTCTTGCTATGTGGTTAGTTTAAAAAATTGTTTCATTTTAACTCATTTGTACAAAACTTATAATGAATTACACTGTGGTTCAATCATGACTGTTGGCTTTGACAAATTTAATGCTATTATATTATATTAAATTACAGAGAACTAGGGATAATAAACTATATTTAAGATAGAAATCATAAACTGACACATATAGGGCAGCACTGTTTATTGTAAGGATTCAGTCAGACTGGTGATGAATTTTTGGCATGATGCCATGTGCAATTGGTGAATTTGTCTGTTCTTTTACCTAAATTTTAACCTCTGCAACTTCAATAATATATTCCATAGCAATACGTCTGTTTTCTACGTAGAGTATATATCATAGTAAAGATGATTGCTCCTTTTTTTCGTTTAATCAATATTGAACTACCTGGTACAATTTACTAACTTTTAAAGACAACACATCAGAGCCTTTTATTCTCTTGCCAATTATTGCACAACTAATATATTAAATGGTAAATAATAACATTCAGCAGTTAAACAGGCTGTCTATAGCTATTTCCATTCCAGTTTAGTCAGCACAGTACATTTTAAATACTAAAGTAGCAGAAACATCAACTTCCTGCACCACTGTTTTTGTAAATAAATAATTTGCTAAGTCATTGACAAAGAATATATTTTCCTTTAAATGAAGGCACACAGTAAACTCTAGATATTGAAATGGCAGGAACATTCACTTCCTGCACTGCTGTTTGTGAAAACAATTAAGTTGCAAAATCATTGAAAAAGAATCTATGTTTTGTTTTGAATGAAGAAAATAGTTTTTTCAATTTATGTGAGAATCACTATTGGGGTGTAAATGTATGATCAGTTTCAAATTTGTCAACATAGTCAGGGATTATGAGAATTTATATTATACTAATCACATAATCACATTGTCTATGCCATAATGATGAAGCATCACCAAGATTCACCAAGATGTCTCCATAGTTAAGGATTCCAAAATTGCTTAATATGGTTGGTGGAATTGTGTGAAAATGTGTACAAATGTGTACCACATAAAATAGCTGTTTTTGTGAAATGAAATCTTAAAAATGCATTAAGGAGTTTTGTGGCGAGCGCATCCAGGAATTTCTGTTGGAGGCATCTTTATTCTAATCAAGTTTAGTGTTCAATTACATGGTTAATCCTTCCAAAATCTGTCAAAATATTACAAAAACTTGTTTTTAATGTGCATTTTGTCACCTTAGTTTTTAAATTTTTGATTTTTTTCATAAAATATGTTGTTCCTTAACGAAAAAAAATTATTGTGAAACCCAAAAAGGTGGGGGAGTTTGCCTCATCTTCATTTCTTAAGAAAGCCACTGGACCAAGATTACACAACAGCAAGTCTGGGTAGCGTCCAGACCCTAACAATGTTTATGTTTGGCAGAGGTTACTATAGTGCTATTGAATTTTTCAATTTTTAAGTAAAATTGTCATTAATGACTTTAAAATTTACAATAACTTACCTGATTTAAAAATGTTGTACATATCTGGAAGATTATTGTCATATTTCAGCTGAATGCTTTACATTGAGGAAAATTTGTTCATGTAGGCATACATTTAAGGAAATGCTCTTGATAATGACTTCTAAGTTCAATATTCAAACATTTCTGAAAATCCAACCCCTAGTATAAGTTCCTTTCAGTGCCAGCTAGTCCAGTCATATCAATGGTACTATATCTTCATCATTCAAGTAATTTGCAAAACATCCAGAGCCGTCACACTAACAGCAAATTAAAAAGTATTTATTGTAGCAATTTTGTGATTTTATGCAAACTTATTTAAAGCAGTATTCCTTGGGGTCCACATCGCAAAATTAGACAACAATCACATGAGCCAACCAATCCTTGATTGTCACAAAGAATTGTGTTAGTTCTTGAATATGGAAAAAATCAAGTGACCACAAACAAAGCATATGTACAACTACCCTGTAAAATTCAAAACTAAAGCCTTAGTTTTGGGTCAAATAAAAAAATTGATTTACCTTAAAGTAACAAACATATAATATGCATTAATTCTTGCAGTTTATCAAAACAATTTCAAAAATGAAGTTTCATACAAGTTTAGTTATGATCTATAATCAATAGCATGGAGAAAAATAAATTTACAAAAGTGGATATAAATTTATTGCTTAATCTGATTTGATTAATCTTCTTTATCACTAAAATACCACATAATGTAGTCATATAGTGCATCTTTACATTCATTATACATTTCAATTACTTTTGCTTTAGCATGCTTAAACTTTTCATTAAAAAAGCTTAGTACATCTGACCACTGTTGTCTAACACTTACTACAAATTTTCCAAATGACTCACCATATTCGTCCAAACTCGAAGAAATAAAAATGAAAATGACTGATGAAATATATGATGGAATTGAAGCCGGTGTGTTCACCATTGCTGCAAATATATATGCTATGGTGCTAAAAGTATGCTTTGAAATTAATATTTTTAACTTTTCTTGAAACACACTTCTTTCAAAGTTCTCACTGTCTTTTATTAACTCATACAGTTCTTCAATTGCTAATTTAATTTTAGCCAAGCCACCAGCTCCTGCATCATTAGCATATGAGCGCACTTTTT
Source organism: Hofstenia miamia (assembly GCA_900660155.1). NCBI lineage: Eukaryota > Metazoa > Xenacoelomorpha > Acoela > Hofsteniidae > Hofstenia > Hofstenia miamia. Next base: position 198,477 of record CABFPE010000817.1, read on the forward strand.
CAACCAACTCTGAAAGCAGTGATGTGGAAAAACGCTCTGCCAATTTTGCCAAGCCTGCTGCAGCAAAACTATAGAAACCAGAAGATGTAGGTGAGTCTTGTATCGCAATTTGTCCTGTTTTACAATAAGTTCCAACATTATTTGCTTCCCCAAAACTATTATTACAATCAGTATCTCCCAAAAAGCTTCTTGCATACTTTAGTGTAGTTGTAACATCAAGTTGATCATCATATACATATACGTTCACAAATTTCATTTCAGAGAATTTGTAAATTTTCCGTTCTGCACTAACCATTGAACAACCATTTTGTTGTTTTGAAATAAACTCAATCACAATTACTTCATTGATTTCTTTAGAAATATTTTCAACAATGGCATCTCTTGGTGACTTCCATGTCTTATAGAACTTGATATGATCTGCTGGACGAATTTCCTTGATGCTTTCAATTTCTGTTTTATTTCTTGTTATTTGAGGAACTGCTTTTCGGATTTTTTCACTTTCATCTGGGTCAAGATTTATTAAATTCAGCTCCTCAGTAGGGACTGCAATATTTTCACTTTTAGGCAATTGCGTGAAGTGGGCCATTTTGATGATGCAACTGTGTAGTTATAATACCAGTAATTAAATGAATAACGTTTTATTAGTCACTAGTGAAATGCTATGGCAACATAAGTGTTTCTAAGAATTACCTGATAAAATTCTTACTATAGAACTAATGCTTCTATATTTAGTAAATGAGTTAAATACAATGACAGTGTTTCTCATTTAAATATAATATAATTATGGCAGTTACATCAAGGCAGTGTTTAGGGGAAAGCAATGACCCTCATTGTTGAGCCAGTGGGCCCTCTTCCTCTTGCCATCCTCGATACAAAACTGCATAGCATTAATTCTAATATTCTGTAACTAAGTTAGAATGAATATATTTTTGAAATATAAAAGCGTGAAACTATTTCATATGTGTAAAACTATGATTAATTTATTGAACTTCGCGGGGCCATGCCACCCCCTACATTTCAAATTCAAGTCACGGGCCTGAGTTACTTTCGCAGTGCTGTTGACTGCATTTTAAAACGACTGTCAACAAAATTATCAGTTGTATTGATGACAAGAAGATTGTAAAATTTGTTATAACAAGACCTACATGTACTTTAAGCAGGGTCACGGCAAAGGAAATTCGATCACAAAATAATGAGGCCATTGGTATTTTCAAACTTAGTTTTAATTCTTACATCAACATGACAATTTATAGGATTTTAATTCATAGGCCTGCTAAATACACGGCCGAACACCTCGCAGTATGCCATATTACACATAAGGCCATTGTGTGAATTAGTTTTGAATGATATTTTTATTTACTTATGTCAAAAACATTTTAAATATAATGTCAACAATGTACTTGTAAATTTTTTGGAATGTTTTAATAAATCATGACATTCATAGCAATCAGGTTGCAGTTCAAGCAAAGCATTAATGTTCATTAAACACAAAAATAAGATTTTCTTTTTCTTCGAACATTCCATAGAATTTAATCTAAATGAATCTTTGAAATACTTTTTAATATTATTTATTACAGGGGTGCCTAACATAATGGCATACTTCGTCTATACATTATGGCCATAATAGCCATTATGTAAAATATAGTGACTGATGGTGAAATATACGTAGAACACATGTGGTAATACGTAATGCCCATTAAATGTAGTGATTTCTAATATTTAATAACATAAATAACAAATTGCAAGCTGCCATTAAAAACAACCATTTTTGTGTAATATGAAATTGTAGTGATGTCAGGAGGCACAAGCAATTCACTAGGTCGCAGAACAATTTTGAAACATGCAGAAAGAAATTTTAAATTTGACTAATCAACCAATTTTTTGTTTTTGAATAAAATGTGCTTTCTTATCCGCAACCATTTTAAATTGCGAAATAATTTTATAGTCAGTATGTAGAATGTCCATCCAGGCCCAATTACAGATGAATTAAATCTTTAATTGAATTCCCAATGTGTTTGGTGGGAAGGGACCTAACAAATAACTGCTCATGACAATAAGTGGTTGTATCTCCTTAATTGTAATTAATGACCAAGATAACAATTTTGGTTATTTTTGAGTTGTTTAAAGTTGTTTCATACTTTTTGTTGTTGCAGAAACCACAAACATCATAATAACTTTAGTAATAAATAATCAGTGAGCAAATGCTCGGAAATAAAACTATCTGGACACCTTGAAATTGACTGTTAAATAAAAAAGTTATATTTGAGCAGAAAATATTTGTACTATTTCAAAATTGTACTTTATTTTAGATTTTTAAATTTTTGTTAAGTTTAGCATATTTTTATGCTCATTGTTATCATTTATATACAAGACATTCATTTAAATGTTTAACAAATGTTTGTATTGAATATGTTTGACAGCATCTGAAAGATAATTGTCTGCTCTTTATTGGGCTTGTGTTTGTTTAAGCAGCAATGCTTGAACTGTTTAGCAATGTGAGATGTTATTTTACACATAAAAGTAATGCTAAAACAATCATGTGACAACATAAAACAACGATGTTACGACCTTAAAATATTCATTTTTTATTCATAAAAAACAACCAAAAAGAAACCTAACGTGACGTTGTTGAAGCAACGTTGTTTCAACCAATGAAATGGTACCATTCCAACGTTAAAACAACGTTGTTTTTGATACATCTAACAAACACATAACAACATAAAACAACGTTGCTTAGCCCTTAAATTGTTATCTGGGGATTTAATCACCTTTCACTATTTAGATGAGGTCTCCAATGAGTGTTCCTCTCCAATGGGCATCTGCCTGCCGCTGTTCTCCATGTCATCAATTAATCCACTTCGACATCTACTTTGATGATTCGCCAACACTCAACTCTATGAATATTTACTATGTGTAACCTAGCTTACAATGGTACTACTAATATGCATGACACAACTCGACTGATCTCTCTAGTGATTTTGTATTTTTGTATGAAACAATGATTGAATAGAACATTCATTGTGTTATGTAACCTGGAATGATACTAGCTGCTCAATATATTACCACACGTTAGATACTAAAAACAATGACATTTAAAATTCGCCATTATCAAACACAATAGGTGAATGCATGTATACATTTCAAATAGGGAGCAGCTTCCTAACCTACATTTAGTGATAATGAATAAACAATTACCAACATCAGAGGTCGCCATATCAGTTAATTTATAGTCAACAATTTGGATCTAAATAGGTGAAATATACCCTACATTTGACTAACTAGCCGTTTCCGAATTTGTTACTACATGTAAAACTGAAAAACGAACACTAGCTAGCTAAGCAGAAAGGGGAAACCTTAATCCTACACCTAACTTAGATGTATTTCGTGGACAGGGGGGTAGTACATTGAATCATTCCCATCATGGAATCCTGACCACTACCTTACATGAACTGCTTAGCTTTGCATTAAATTAAATAATCAAACCATAAACAAATTGTAGAACAAGTAATTCCAAAGAATATACTTCCTCAAAATAACACTATAAGTTACTGCTATTAATGCTATCAATCAAAACAAGTACCTGTCGTTTTGAAAATTTAAATTCATGTAGACTCGTCTGTGTGTTTTTGCTAAAATTAATGAGGAGCGATTCGTCCTCAGGTTTTTGTCAAATGATTTGCTAACAGGCACTTGCTCATAAATTTGTGTATTAAATCTTGGTTAGCTAATCAATTGCTTATTCAATTCTTCTTTTTTATTTTCTTTAAATCTTAGTTCTTTAATCAGTTAGCAGCTTATTTTGTTGGATTATGCTACAGTTAAGCAAAAAATTATTCACAGTGAATAAATTGCAAAGTGGGTTGAGAGTCAAGATGTAATTTTCATCAGTACAGGCTCGATTGAGAAACGAGTGAAGGGTGCAATGTTTCTTGGGACGACGAATGGAGAAAGTGACAACATCATCAGAGTGAGTGGAGCAGGAATGAGAGAACTTAATAAAATCAAAAGGATCAAGATCCGATTTGCGAGTGAGCAGTCAATTGAACAGGAGGTCACAGGCATGGAAGTAGAGTGACAGCGGGAGAGTGGGGAATTTAAGAAGAGCGTCTTTGTATGGCAAGGGAGGTCAATTAATTGCCATTAATTGAGAGCAATTAATTGATTGCATGTCTTGACCAATTTCAATTAATTAATTTTTTTAAATCCAATTAATGGCAATTAATTGGGGTTATATATATATATATATATATATATATAGTGGCGTCTTGTCTTTAGGGGCCCGGCCCCACTAGAAATTCTTTTAAAAATATACTTAAAACTCTAAATAATTGAAGAGAATACAAATTTATTGAACTTAAAAATATACATTTAATATATAAAGTTGCATATTAATTAAGAAACTGCTACAGCCGTCTCAAGCTCAATATCTATTTAGAAGCGACAGAACTAGATTTAATACTGCTATCGAGATTTGCTACACATTTTTCCAATAGCCAATCAACAAAGAGCAAGGGCCAGTTGATGCTGGGCCTGTTAATAAAACGATTTTTTTTAAAGATTTCTTTGTATTAATGCGTCGTGTAATGAAATCAATCTCTGCACAAATAATTGCTTTTTGTGGGGCCTTTTTGTTTTTAAAAAGAGTTCATGTGTTTATTTAAAAAACGTTTTTTGAGTCAATTATAATATGCTTCATTTTATAAGCACTTAGAATGAAACCAATTAATTGCAATTAATTGATTGGTGAAGCTGTCTTTTTGCAATTAATTAATTGGATAGCCTGCTAATTGATTGAATGCACCCCAATTCAATGGAACACTGGATGGAGGTTCTACATAACTCATTAATAAGCATGAAGTTGATCAATAAAGAAAAAGTATTGATACAATTTTGCAACAATAACAACAACATATATTTAAGTTCTCATGTACATACACATGTATTAAGTTTACAAACTTATAAAGAACATAAATAATGCAACTTTCTTCATTTGAGCTTAGTTATGTCAGTAAATGTTTGTTTCTTGGTAACGTTTATAAATTACATATAATTTAAAAAATATTTTTACTTATTGTTCTCGAGTTGCACATCTTATTCTATCATTAGTCAGATAATTGATATTTTGTTGTGTAATCATGTTTTTCAACTTCATCTTAAATATTGTAAAAAATTTTTCACTTCTTGTACTGTAATCCAGTTTGTTCCATAGTGATATTGAATAATTTAGGAATCCGTTCTTCATTACTTTTCTATTATACTTAGTTTTACCAAATGTAATTGTTCTTTAATTTAAATGACCTCTAAGCATTTTTGTTTGCGTCATTATTCATCAGCAAAAATAGTGTAGCAGATAGATATACTTTTATTGTTTTGATAATCTCATTAAATTTGCTATTTGTAGATATTTTGTTTTAATTCCATAGTTTTCGCATTTGAAATATTAGATGTAAATTTATTATCAAGGAGTACTCGCTGTTCTAGAGTTAAAAATTCCGAATCTTAGATAAAATTTAAATTTTTATGGCCCTTGATGTTTATTAAATTGCATTTAACTTTATTTCTGTTTATAATATTTTAATCCTGAAATCTCTGAAAACAAACTTTTGCTCATTAAAATATAGAAATAATCAGGAGGTGAAAACAATCACTTGTGTAGACAGACTGCAGACGCTAAACAATGGAGTACAAAATAAATTCCACATTATCAACTATCAGAGTTGCATATTGTTATTGACTCTTGCTAATTAGAAGAATATCATTTTGATCAGCCCTAATTTCAAATTCCAATATATTAGTTTTAAAATTTTTTAATAAAATCTAATTTAAAGGTTTTACTTTGTTGGTGAATATTTTATTTTCAAAAAGTTGTGAATGAAGTTGTAGGTCAGAACGTGATATAACTTTGTTGTGAATATTTTATTTTCAAAAAGTTGTGAATGAAAGTTGTAGGCCAGAACGTGATATAACTTTGTTGTGAATATTTTAAATTCAAAAAAGTTGTGAAAAAGTTGTAGGTCTGAACACTATTTTAGTGGGTCCAGTATCGAGTCGCCCTTACTCTTTGTTGATTCACTATTTGAGCGACTGAGTAGAAATCAAGCTTCGTAATTTCTTGATACATATTTAGTTTGAGATGTCAGTAGCAATTTTTAAATTAATGCGCAACTATATATTAAACGTAATATTTAAGCTCAATTATTATAAAATATGGAAATTTGTATTTCTTCCACGATTCCACATGAAAAATCGGCCTAAAATTAAACAAACATATGGAATAGTTAATGGTGCATCCTCATTGTTAATAAGCCATCTTATTAATACCTTAATAAAAGTTGGGGGTGGTTCAAACTGCGGGATTACCAATTATTAGAAAAAATATGTTTGTGGCATGCAACTGACTCATGATTCTTAAGATCAAATGGTCTGGGTAACCAGCTGAAATGGTGTCTTTATTTGCAGTGACGTCATAAGTGACAAGCAGAAAAAGAGTTTCCTCATTGGAAGCCTACAACTGCAAACAGTGCCTTGTGTATTATTTGGTTTTATCTAATTATCAAATTGTTAATTTTATATCTGAGAAATCCTCACGATATCCTAAAAACTCTCACTGCGACATAATTGGTATCATAGCGATAACACAAGAACGTCGCAATGTATCCTAAAACGATCCTAAATCTGTCTTAATATCCGTCCAAAACGATATCTCTAGGATGTCTCATTGAGACACCCATGTGTCTCAACAAGACGTTCTCAGGCTGTCTCAGCAGATGGGCTTGAGATTGTATCACAATGAGATACTTTATGGATGTCTCAAAAAGATACTTAATGATACATTATATACCACTAAATAATTAGGAAAGTATACTGAGTTTCCCAAAAACGATACCGAATTTCAACTTGCTGTAGTTCTAGAACGATTAGACTTACAGATATATTGAAACTTGTTTATTTCGTTGACATTTTGATGAGTGTAAAACTTTCATATAAAAACACGTTTTTGAATTTCAAAATTTATGTATTATAAAAAAAGATAGTACTCCCATTGTTTCCTTCGGGGTGTGCTCCATTCCTCTTGATACATAGCTGAATTCGCGTTCTCCTTCTGGCCATCACTCGCTCAAAAAGAGCCCCATATCCTTGAACCAAATGGACCTCTGCTTCAATTCTTTTTTGAAGTTCAACGGTGTTATGCGGTGGGGTGTTATAAACCTTGTTTTTCAGGTGTCCCCATAGGGCATTTTTCAATAAACTTTTGAAAGTCGAAAAACGTATTTTTACTAACATTCACTTAAAATACAATTGGGAGATACCAGTTGAATGAAATATTTTCAAATTTCGTATACGGAAAAAAATGTCAACAAAATATACGGAAGTTTCAATTTCTTTGTAAGTTTAATAGTTTTAGAACTATAGCAATTAAAATTCGGTATCGTTTTTTTGGACATTCGGTACATCACACAGTTAATTGATGAATATATATTCATATATATATATACATGTATTATAAAATCAATTTCAAATTTAATAAATGTGCAATAAAGAAATAAATATACTAACATTAGATGTTTAAATATTTTCTACAAATTTGTATATAATGAATTATAATCACATGAGATGTCTCAGCGATAACTTAGTGAGACATATGTAGAACATCAGTATCCTAAATATATACTTATTTAATTAGTTTATCCTAATAATTTTTGTAATTTTTATATATATTAAAATTTTGAATTCTTTATGGAAAAATTTTTCATTGATTTAATTAAAGTCTTTCAGAACACAAAAATTAATTGAAGGAATACAAAATCACTGCTAGTCATGATTAGGTAAAAGAGTTTTGAACAAAATGTATTGTTTATTCACAATTTGCAAATATTTCTTAAGAAATTAAAACTTTGAAAGTCTTTTAAATACAAAAAATTAAGGGCCTCTAAGTTTAAAAAATATTGATAAATATATGTATATATATATATATATATATATATATATATATATACCTTGTGAGTTGATACAATAAAAGAAATGCAATAAAGCCAACTTAAATCAAGTATTTCTTACATGCTCATCATATGAACATCTAATAAATGCATTTGAATCAATATCAAACATCTTGTAAAGAAATGAAAATATCCACAAAAAATGATGAAATTGGAAAGGGATAGAATATTTCGTAATAAACCACAACCAAGAAAAGATTAATTAGAAGAAAGCATAACTTAGAAACTACCATATATAATATCACATTTTGTTACTACCTTAAAATAGAAGATCCAACAATGTAACAAAGAATTTAGTGTCAAAATTATGCCAATATTTCAAACTCTGAAGACATCACATTTTCTCAAAAACAAAGACTTTATGCCAGTAGTAATAAAATGCCCAGTTGCATATATGCAGTTTTCATTTTTTAAAAACTTTTCACACTTTTCTATTGATTTTGATATGAAAAAGTCGTTTTTAGAAATTCAGGATTTTACATCCATGGGTAAAAAAACTACAGCCATACCCATATGGATAATTATTCAATTATAACCCATTTTAACTATGTATCCCTATGTTTTAGAGCAATTTTTTGCATTTTTTGGAAAACACACCTTTTACGGACATCCCAAAATTTTTAAAGGAAATTTAGTGCTTCTACTTTTAATTACATCCTATTCCTTAAGAAAAAACATAAAATCTGTCAGATGTCATAACAAAGCGTTTTTCTTTAAGAAATTACAAGTATTTTTAATAGCATTACAATAGCCCCTACCCAATCCATATTCATTGTAAAATTGACCATAACTGTTGTGGAGGACTTAATGTGTATTACAACATTGAATAGTTCCAAATATAGATTCAAATAGGTTTGCTAAACATCCTTCTCCTTGACCAATCTAACCAATGTCCTGGTTGAATTTATCTAATATATCACATATAGAGTTGTTCTTCTCAAAATTAACAATATAAAGACGTTGGCAATCTAAGCAAGAAATGAGAATCACAGGATTTAAATTAGGATAATTAAATTTTTGTATTTTAATGTTATATAATACGTTTTTAATAACTTCCTTTGGAATGGTTAATTCATGTTTCCTTGTTTCATTAGAACAACCCATAGATTGCACTCCATAAGTTTTTTCATTTTCTTCTGTCTTTGTGGTACTTACTGTTTTTAATATAATTGGTTCACTTACAATTTGAATTCTTTTACTCATTTTCTATATAGGAGATTAGAAAAAATTAATTTTAATAATTTGTCTTTAGAAGGAAATATGTCAAATTTTGCAAATGAATCCATTTTTTAGACCTTGTGTCACTTGCAAAAATGGACCATTGTCCTGTGAAATATCACAACAAATTATACCATTAGATGTAGCTAGTCCAAATATTAAGTTATACTCTAAACTATAAGCAAGTTCCTGATTATTTTTATTTATATTTGCATGCTTTTGCAAGTTGTGCTTATTCCTTTGGCATATTCCTTTAAAGAATACTTGTGTACCATTTACCTTACATTGACAATGTTGCAAATCAGAAATATAAGTGTTTTTAAATTCAGTATCAAATTCCATTCCTTTATTAATATCACTGTTGTCAGTAATACTGCTTAATTCAATGTCATTTCAAAACAAATCATTGGTGTCAAAATATATATTATTTAAGGAAAAATATGATTCTTCTATTACTAAATTGTGTACAGACAATTCACCAAATTTACTAATTTGGACATTAACATCTTTTAATTTTGCACAAAATACTGCAAATCTTATTGTTTTTGGAGGACATGCTTCTCTTGGTAAAGTAAATAAAGTCATGTTGCTACATAAAATCTCACCAGTTCTAAAGATATATTTACCTCTAAAATGTACAAAGGGATAAATTATTGTATTATAAATATAAATTCCTGAACGTGAAATGTAACTATGTTCATCTCTAACATAAATATAACCACTTTCTATTGAAATTTTGTAAAAACTTTATCACCATAGGTAGTAAAATCTAAAGCTTGCTCATGGCTTTCAGTTTTAAAAAATTGATTTTTGTGAACAGCTCCAGTAGTTTCCAAAGTTTTTTATCAAACCAAATAACCATATTTTTTCAGAGAATTGTGATAGTGCATAAGCCTTTTTAAAACCATGTTCATAATTCTCTGCAAATGTTTTTCCACCTTCAGTTCTTACAAATAACTGAATATTCTTTTGGTAATTGTCTTCTATATATGAATAGAAATTATGCATAGACTCAACACTACATAATTGAGCATTGGATTGCTTAATAATTTGTTTTCATTGTTTGCAAGTTTTTTTTCAACATGATCTTCCATTTGTTGTTTGTTAATAGGATCCCTTTCCTGTTCACCATCACGAACATTTATATATATACCCTGATATATCTAACTTATTATTTTCAATCTGATTTATTCTATATTTTATTAGCTTAAATCTGTTTCTATTTTATTATTGTAACCAGGTATTCCATGATTATTAAATCCCATTTATATAAGGAAAAAAGGAAAAATATTTTTTCCAACATTTGTATTTCACTGCAGTTAGCTCTGTTAACCTTTTAGAATCAAAATACTCAAGATTGACAGAACCAAACTTCTTAAAGGTAGTTGCATTCCCTGCAGATACTTTTTTATCTATAAAGGTAACTGCATTCCCTGTGGATACATTGGCATCCTTAAAATAATAAAATGCTATCCAATGTGTGCCAGTATTTGAAGAATGGTCTAAATTAAAACATAAATTCCAAAACCCAAATTTTTCAAAGTATTACTAAGAAAGATCCCCTTAAAGTTTTTAACATTCTTTATAAATTGTAAATTATCATAACTTTAAAGGGGAATACTGAAGGAGGAAACAAAATTTGAAACAAATAGTTTTTTATCTGCATTCTCTTTCCTTTAGGTGTATTTAATTGCATTCCTTTCACTTTTGAATCTGGAGGTCCAACTTTCATCCCATTTTCTTTAGGTGCATTTAATTGCATACCTTCTCCTTGTATTGCTTGTTTAAACCCTTTCCAAAGACATTATTGATTGAATTTCTTCCCAAGGCTCCCATTGCACTAGTAACTAATGTAGAATTGCAGGGCAGCTCTGGCTACTCTAGCAGTACTGGGTAACTCAAGAGTTTAGATCAAAGGCTGCAAAGTCTACCATAGCAGAGAGTGACCCGCATTCCATCAGAAAACATACATTGGTGGTTCACCAATTTTTGCCTAACAAATAAAGAAATTCCATTCCAAAAAGAACTCCAGCAGTGACCAATTCACATGGTATCATGTTGAAGCCAAATCTTTGAAGCCATCCTTACTCGCCAAGGTGCTAATTGTGTGTCTCAAGTATTAATTTCTAGTTCAATAAACATATTATCTCAGAGTTCTCTTATTTCAGCTCATGTAAATAAATAATAAATAGCAGGCACATAATTGCTGTGCATTTACATTCGCCAACAGCATAGTATATTTGCTAGGTGTAAATTATTAAATGCATGTACAAACAGATTGGATAAAAGATGTTATTCCCTACATGTAGTTGTAACCTAAAGTGGCCATGATTTGGGCTGTCACTGTTAAAGAGCTATTTGTTGCCCCAGACCCGGTGCAGTTTCCTCCCGAATTAAACAACAGTTATCATTAACAAATCTTTAATCAATGAATCTAAAGGGGGTTAATAGATAAATAATTGAAAAGACCAAAAGCAGTAGAAGGAAGCCGAATTTATTGTGTGCTTCACTACAGTGACTCAGATATTTATTACAAAAATCCGTAACTTATTACATGACTTGTTTACAATTTCAAAGCACAGTTTCCCTCACAATGTTAAAATGAGAAATCACAAGTAATTCAAATTGAGGGGACAAATACTAACACTATCAAAATAACTACATTTGAAATTCAAATAATTGATTAAAAGAAATTGATACAAATAAATAGCAGCAAATCTGGATCTTTGTAACAGGCAGACAGTAAATGCTCACGAGCCACCCAGTTAGTAGCTTTGGTTGGTGAAAGTTGGAGAGGCGCAACCCTCTCATGAAGCTCAGCCTTCGGCTTCACTCTCTGCTGATCAGACTCAACACAGATCAGCACTCTGCGTGCCAGGGGTCGCCAGAGGTCAAGCATGATTAAACCAGCCTTAGCGGTACACTTCTAGGGGCAGTTCCGGATTTTGATCTGTTGACACAAACTCTTCAGTCTGTCGACTGGTAGAGTAAACCCGACCACAAGTTCGAAAAAAGTAGGCCCTGAGTGACTCTACACTAAAGGTACTACTGCATACTTTCCAATTAATGGAGCAGCTGCAAAAAGTAAGTGGGCTAAAGCACCATCATTTTTTTCATTGCATTAAGTTGTGTTGTAGAAATTTTACTTTCACAAGCTTTATTTATTTTCTTAGATATTTCTAATTGGTTTATTTGTCTTTCTGTTAAAAGACATGGAAGGGAAGTTCCTTTGCTAGTATATATATATATATATATATATATATATATAGGACTTGAATTTTTAATACTTTTTCAATTTATTTAATTGACCATTATTTAAGTTTAAGTTATACTTTTTATATTCTGTCATTTGTAGATAAAGAAAAAAGAAAAGATTTTTCCAAAATTATTTTGTCTTAAAGTGTTAAAGTAGTTTGATTTGATGCTGTATTCACAGATATGTTGTATTGAGAGAATATGGAAAACTATGAAATTGCAACAGAAAATGGAGGAGAGTTGGCCAGAAATAAAGATTGAGGTGCCATCAAGAAAATTCCACAAATCAGTAGATTTAGCACTCACAGAAGTGAATCAGGCATATGAACTGAACACAAAAAAGGACTTCAAACAATTGGTATTTGAAGAGAAAAATGCGCTGGAAATCTGATGTAGGATGACAAGCAATACTAACAACTGAAGATGCAGAGATAAGACTTCCAATTTTGCGACATGTTAGACACAAACTAACAAAATCAAAAAGATTTGAAATAGCATTAGCCCCAATCAATACGCAAACAAAGAAATGGTTTCTAAAGGGCCACATTGAAAAAATGGAGTCACCTAACAAACCAGAGAAGCCAATACAAACAATGGAAAAAATAATCAGCCACATGATAATGAATGAAAGCCTGATGGGAAAAATGGTGATCATCAACATGGCCAAAAAAACAGGAATATGTCCTAATGAGATAACAATATTTGAAGAACCAATGAGAAAGTATATGTGGGGAGTGACATCAGAAACACAGCTGAGACAATTTGAGAACCAACCATGACAAGAAAGATTATAAAACGGAAACCAGTGAGCACCAAGGAAATAAGAAAAGCAGCAGTACTAATAAACATGCAGAAAAATCTGGAAAAAGAAATGGAGTGGTACAAGTGAGACAGTCCGTGATTCACATTTGCGAAAATAATAAGAAGTGAGGAAATGACGAACAAAGGTGGAATTTACTGACACTACATGTAAGGTCATTTATCAGGTCGATTATAGTCGAGTCTCCTACTATTAAAAAGATATATATTTCCTAAGTGTCGACTATCCAGTTGTTTCAGGCATTAATTATTTCATACATGTATAGATCGATATTCAGACTAGGCAAGAATCGAAAAACTCCTAACCGTAACATAAGTGCGGTTTCGTGACTGGCACAAGGACCCTTTGAATCGATCCCGTGATGGAATCCAGCCACTACT
>CABFPE010000817.1:254325-266992 GCA_900660155.1 Hofstenia miamia
ACACCGAGCTAACGTAGGGTACACATAACTAATTCCAGTTGAGCTGAGGTGGTGTCGTGGACTCAATCATTGGTCAAGAAGGAGGGGAGCTGTCTTGTGGAGATCGGCTTCGGGCAGGAGCCCATGGAAGAACTGAAGAGGAAACATCATACTGCTCTGTCACCTAAACAGTGATGGTTAATACTCAATTATTTAATTAACATAACTAGTTAATAAGAGAGAAAAGTCTGATGGTTCAACAAATGGGTAACACCTCACCCTCAGTTTACCAAGCATTCCTTAACAGTAATTAGACACGGCGTAATAAGCTAGGTGGAGGATGTTACATAAAGAATGACTTATGTCCTTAGCAGTTCCTTTCAACGGTAATATAATTTAAAGACTATGCTTCTCTTTCTCCACATCTGTTACAATTGTAGCATCTTCTACCAGGCTTCAATACCCAATTCCTCCATTATAACAATATAACTCTTGTGGTAGACTAGCAGGTAAAGATCTACTGTTCTCAAACTGCATAGCTTCTATATTATTAAACTCCAATAACTATAATTAATGGACATTATATGAAAAGCACTATTTAGGTGAGGAAGCCTTGTAGTATCTTGGCCAGCTGTTATTGGTTGGATATCTGCCTGAAGATGATCTCCAAATCAAGTAACAGCCAACTCTTTCCATTTACATTGAGTGAGTTCCACCTCTCAGCTCAGTGAAACATTTTATGTGTGCCCTATCCTAGCTCTATGTTAACTCAATTCAATTTAGTCTCAATTTGTAAAGTATGCTATATACTTGCAACCTTGATTGTAACTAGCTGCTTAAATAAAAATGTAATTAGCCATTACTGAAATATATTGCCTTTATTTAAATAAGATAGATAAATAGCAGCTTCCTAGCCTACATATAATAATTGATACATGCAAGGTCACATTATAAGTCAAAATTTAGTCATGAATTTGGATCTAGTTTAAATATAAATACAACAACCTATGTTTGGCTAACCAGCCATTCATACATGTAAGAAAGGATTTATGATTAGCTAAACAGAAATAAAAAACCCTAATCATACACCTAACCTGTGTGCAGGTTCATTGTAGCATCATCCAAATTAACTAAGCTGCTAACATCAAATCAGAAAGAGAATAAGATCAAAGAAGAATTATTATTAGCAATATTATAAATTATTAGATCAGTTAGATTAATTTGTATCATGCAACCAAGAAACAATAATTGTCAACTTTAAGTGATTAGTATCTGTTGATGACAATACTTTTGACAAAACAAAGGGGCAAAATCACTTCCATTATTGTTAGCTGCCATATTGGCAGATGATAGTTCAAATTTGAAATCTAAAGGTACTTTTCTGAATTTACTAGATTTGAAACCTTGTAAGCAATTGATAAAGAATTTTATTTGGAATTCTTATTTTGTTCTGCTAATAAGGTTTGAATATTTATTTCAATGTCAAGCTGAATGAGTGGTGTTTAGTAGTGGTCTGGATCCATCATCAAGATTGATTCTACGGTCTTTGTGCCAGACTATGAAAGTGCACTTAAGTTAGGTATAGGGGTTTTTCTCTTGTTTAGTTGACTAGCAATCTCTCAGTATATGTATTAAAATAAATGAATTCAAAATATGGTTGGACAACCAAAACCTAGGTAATATATTTTTACTATTTCAGATCCAAATTAGTGACTATAAAATGACTGATAAAGTGACCAAACATGTACTAATTAATAAATGTAGGTTAGGAAGCTGCTCAATATTAAACTCTTTATTAACGCCAATATATTTCAGCAAGTCAAGATGTGACTTGCCTTGAGTATACACTGAGCTAGGATAGGGTATACATAAGTTATATCATTGAGCTGAGAGGTGGAACTCAACCAAGTGGATCATTGATGGACTGGTGAAACTGGATGGGGAAATCAGCTTCAGGCAGATGCACACTATTAATCTTTGGAGAGATTGCTGTATGGCTTTGTAACCTAAATAATGAATAGATAAATCTAGTTGTTATGCTAACAGAAGTGAACAAGAGCTAAACAGTATCTAGTTAGTAAATCCCTAGCTGCAGAGACACGACTAATGTTATATAGTAACAAAGAATAAACAGTAGTAATGCCTGGTAGAGGATGTTACATGGCGACCATGAGATCCAAGAACAACAACCTAGAAAAGAAATTCTTTTCCTAGAGAAAAATTCAGTGGAACAATCCACACACTGTGATAAGATCTATAAGTGAAATTGGAAGTAAAGCTACAGGAAAAATACATGAAAACCAAACTAGACAACAAAGAGAGCTACCTAAAATGCAAACTAGTGCATTTCAACAAGATCCCAGAATCATGAATAAGAAAGAGCACCACTATGAACCAAAGAAAAATATGACAAAAAGAGAGAAAGGCAGTGCAAAGAAAACAGCACCTAGGGTAGTAACCCCTAGAACAACGTGATCATCACCACACTCCAGTGAAAATTCATCCCTGATATGGAACTACAGTCCCTACATTCACCCCCAGAGACGAACCCTCTAGAGATAATTGATATGCTAAGAAGAAGCCAAGAGAATGAAGCACTTCTGAGAAATGAAATAGAGCAATTAACAAACAAAGTTAAACAGATGGAACAACAATCAAAACCATCCTGAGTGAAATCAAGTTAAATATGGAAATGCAACTAGACAAGCAAAGTGAATTATTCCAAAATGAGATCAAAATCTTCACACACCAACTATTTGAATTTAACAAAAGATTCTTAGAACAAAATCAACAATGGCAGGAAAAGATCAGCAACTGGAAAGAACAAACAGACAGTTAATAGAGGACAATGACAGGAAAAGATCAGCAACTGGAAAGAACAAACAGACAGTTAATAGAGGACAATGATTTACAAGCAGGAGAACTGGAGCAAATAAAGGACAAACTGAGATTGCTACAGCTAACTGAAAAGATAACCAAGGGAACACACAGACCCACAAGATGGAATTTCATTCAAGGAAGGAGAGCAAATTGCAAGCACCACACATGCCAACTAACAAAGAAATAATATATGAGGAATTGGATGAAGAGTCAGACACCAAGAAACAGAAAATTATAAATGAGATTATGAAAGCAGTAACCACACAACAACAAGAGGAAAACACAATAAAGAATCACAATAAACCTAAGTACGAAAATTCAATTCAACCACAACTACCAACCAACAACACAATACCTTGTAAGGTGACACTACCAAAGTTCAATGGAAGGGTAGACAGCCATAACCTGACATTTGTCAAATGGTTGCAGATGTTTGAGTTAATGATGGCAGAACAAAAAGTAAGCCAGCAGGCAGCAGCAGCAAGACTCCCATTATATTTAACAGGCACAGCTTCCCAACATTACCTGTTGTTGGAAACAATGCACAGATATACAAGAAAGCTGCATGGCACAGAGAGGCACCAACATGGAGAAACAATCTCAAACCACATCCACCAAACAAAACTTACAATGATACAAAACTGGAGAAAATCATAAAAGTTAAAGGGAAAGATGGAAAAACAAGAAAGGTGAGAGAAAAAGATGTCAAGTGCTATGGCTACAGACAAAAGGGTCACAAAAAACCTGACTGCCTGAAACAAGTAAATGTCATCAGAGACAAGGAAGCATATTATGATGAAGAAGATATACTGCAATCAGAAGATGAAATGGATGAAACATTGCCAACCAACAAAGAGTCACAAAACTAATCAGAGTGCTGACTCATAAAAACCATGCATTGATAATGATCCTGACAAACCTTGATACAATAAACACAATTATGATATCAATCAATGGAGAAGTGACAAAGGCGACAATTGACACTGGAGCAGCAACATCATGACCAACTGCACTACAAAGCTAGGTTTCAAATGTGAAGACTTGAGTAGTTGTAACAAAAGATTAATTAATGCATCAGAAGTATATATTGACACAAAAGGAATGATAAATGCAGTACAGATGAGAATTGCTAATACAACATTCAAACAGTCATTGGTAGTAGTGGACACACACAACAACCTGTTGCCATATGAAGTCATTCTAGGTGACAATTTCTTGGCAAGAAATGGGTGTGTCATCAACTATGCAAACAGAACTATAAAGATGAGAGAAGAAGAAATAGAAATCAAAGAAGAACAAGGGAAACACAAAATGATTATATCTGAATTGCAGGAAGAGATCCATTTACAAACACATCAATGGAAGATGCATATGATAGAAATGGAAGAATTAATAACAGCTGACATAATGCTATATGATAACAAGGGCATTAACACTAAAAGAGAATCAATGTTGTCCAGCTTTTGCACAGTCAAGCATGGAAAGGGAAGAATACCAATCCTTAATGCAAAAAACCAAAATGTTAATCTAAAGAAATCCCAAATAAGGATATATGGAAAGTACATTAAATCCAACATCAAACTGATTTGGAAGGCAATTGGCCAACTCAAGGGCGAGTGGACAAACACCATCAAAGTCGCAAGTACTCCCAACTCAAGGGCAAGTGGACAAACACCATCAAAGTCGCAAGTACTCCTAAAGGCTGACTCAAGTGCGTAGGGATGAAAACAGAAGAAGAAGACATATACAGAACACCTGAGATAAAGAACAAAGACTATCCACATCTGGAAGAACAGGAAATTATGAAACTCAGGGAATTGTTTAAAAAGCACAAATGTATATTCAATTATGGAGAAATAAGTGTGGGACAAGTAGTGGGAGAAAAACATATAATAGTCACCACAATGGACAAACCTATCAAGAAAACAGCATTCATAACACCATATGGGCTGTATGAGTGGATATGTATGGCATTCTGACTATGCAATGCACCAGTGACTTTCCAGAGATACATCTCAAAGGTGCTAAAGAATAAAACACATAGAATGGAGGAAGGAGTCAATGCATATATAGACAACATCATAGTAACCAGCAACACAATCCAAGAACATCTGATAAAATTAGAGAGAATGCTAACAATACTGGAGAATGCAGGACGTTGCATCAACAGAAACAAATGTGATATTCTAAAGGAAAAAATAGTATTTCTAGGGAGAACAATTGAGAAGGGCAGGATATGTATGAAGGATAATGCCAAAGAGATTATCTGAAAAATAGAAAAACACAACAACAAAAAGACATACAAAGGATAATTGGATTTTTCAATTATTACAGCACCTTCATTCTGAACATAGCCGGATAATGGGATATGAAGATGACTAGACTAATGAGAAAATCAGTACCATTCATTTGGACCGGGCATGGAGCAGGAGGAGTTGGACAACATCAAAGAAGAACTGGCAAAATTACCATCCCTCAACATGCTGGACTACAACAAACAGTTTATACTGGATTGCAACACAAGTAAAGTTGTGATTGGGGCCATGCTCAGACAAATAAAAAACAGAAAAGAGGTCCCTATTGAATTTTTTAGTCAAAAGCTAAGAGCAAGTGAGGAGAATTACAGGTCAGCCAAAGTGGAAATGCTTGCATTGATCAAGAGTATCAAGAAGTTTCAACACTTCTTGATTGGTAGAGAATTCAGATGGTGCAAGGTTAACAGTGGATTAGCATGGCTAAAAAAGTTTTATGGAGACAAATCAGGAATAGTGTCATGATGGATCAAATATTTAAACAAATTTACATTCTCCATCAAGAATAGGAAAGGCACCCTACATAACAATGCAGATTTCTGAATGTCATTGCCAGAGTATCACTGAGAGGCAGCAAAACTGGATGGAGAGAAAAAACAATTTCAATTTCTGCCACATACTGAATACAAGGCTGTTCTACCAATACTGATGAGGGAAGAGATCTCTGAACAAGAAATAGTTGACAAACAGAGAGAGGACATAATCCTCAGTGAAATAATAAGAAAATTAAGAAAGCCCTGAACAACACTATCAAAACTTACTGCAGGACACTATGAGCATTATAATTGGAAAATAAATAAGAATGGACTATTATATATTGAAGCCAGCAACAACAGAATAGTGATATCAGATTATTTCAAAGGGAACTGATAAGGAAAATACATGTGAAAGGCCATTTGGGAATCACACAAACAGAAAAAACCTTAAATGCAAGATTCATAACAACAGCTGTGGGGAAAGTCATGGAAGACATAAATAAAAAGTGCACAACATGCATATTACACAATAAAAAACACTTCCCAGCACAAAGAGCGCCACTGGAGAAAATAATTGCAACACAACCCAATGAGATAGTCCACATAGATCTGGAAATGCTGTCAAAGGATGCTGAAGATTACCAATACCTATTGGTAATGGTGGATAATTTCATGAAATATGCTAGGATGATCCCAATGAAGAATACAACAGTGGAAACCACAGCAGAACTAGTATTGAAGAAATAGATTCTAAGACTCAGGCCAATGGAAATGATAATAACAGAAAAAGGCCCTCAATTTGAGTGCAGAATTTTTCAAGAGATGGGAAGTGAATGAACAACAGCATACCACCCACAGGCCAATGGAGTGGTGGAGAGGCTAAATTAAACACTAATTAAATTGATCAGAGTGGCAACATCAATAATAGGTGGAAATGGATGGAGAGAAGTCATTGAGATGGCTGAATACTACTATAACACGTCAGTACATGGAACAACAGGGGTCACACCATTTAAGGCAATGTTTGGAAGAGAGGCAACAACTCTGCTATCAATGCAATACACTATCTAAAGCAAAAGCTTGGATAATGAATATGTACATCAACTAAGGAAGCAAATCACAGGAATTCACAAGACAATGTGTCACAACATAAAAAAATCAGTGGTGAGACAGCAACACAATTATAATAAAAAAATCTATGGGCATGCACATAAGGTAGGAGATAAGGTATATGCATTCACACTAAAAACAGTATGGTTCAGCACACACACAATTACACAAACACTACCAAACAATGAATACATGCTAGACAATAATAGACTGTTACATTTTCAAAATTTGAAGAGAGCAATGGTGCCAAATTAACAGTTATGAAATTATATATGATATGTACAATTTAGATAGCCTACATGAAGAAGGATTTGATGAGGAATTCACAGCAGATATTAGAGATGAAAACACAAGAGAGAGAGTTCTGCCCCAAAGGACAGTTAGAAATAAATATATATATGACCCTGAAATATGGGACTTAAACTTACTAACTGAATTTAGGAATATAGAAGAAAATGATGCACCTGCTGATTAAAAAGAGAGTGCTCAGAACCCAACAACAGGAGGAACTCTCAACAATGAACAGGAGAAGGAGAGTTTGTAGAAGTTCTCAAACCAGATGTGAACTCCAGGGCAGAAGGGATGAGAAAGAAGAGCCCCAATGAATAGATGACATAGAGTGAGAAGGCGTCCTAGTAGTCCCCAAGGCAGATTCAAGGGCAGGGAGACCAACTGACAAAAAGCCTCCTCCACCAGGGATCTGCACAGCTGATTCAAGGGCACACAGAAAACTGGTGAAAAGCAGCACAACTTTCCTTCTAAGAGTCCACAATGCTGATTCAAGGATGGTGACATACTTGGAGTTGTAAGGGTGGAAGAACCATGGAGATGCAAAAGTGATTCAAGGCTCACACTATCCCCACTGAAACCACAACTGGTCAAGTGCCAATAGGAGTAAGTGTGAAGGAATTCAAGGGTAAATCAGTAGAAACTATTAGCACAGATTCACAGCCACTGGATCACAGCCAATGGACCAGCTGATTACCTTTATGGATGACCCAGCTCCTCAGACACAACCTCAGAGAGAACTGTAGAATCTATAGAAAGAGAAAAAATGATGTCTAAAATGAAAGAAAATACCTCAGAGAGAACTGTACAATCTAGAGAAAGAGAAAAACATATGTCTAAAATCAACGGAGAAATGCTACACCCATACTTTATCAGAACAATGAAAATGTGTTATAAAGAATTCAAAAAGATATTATCAGAGACAAAATCACACATAAGAAAAGTCATGAAAACCAAAGGGAGAAACTTACCAGTAGTACTCAATGCCAATAATAGACCAAAAGTCACTTTTATAATAAGCTATCCAAGAGATATGAAAAAGATGCTGGAAAGACCATACATCCAGAGTACAGTACATATTGTATTTGATGAAGACCTCAAGCTGGAAACTAAACAAGCTGTAATGGCCTACAAGGATCAGATAGCAGAGATTCCAGAAATAAATATGGATGAAGAAAATCTAACAATCATACACATTCTAAAAGAAAAAGAATATAATAAAAATTTGGAAAAGAACATAGACCAGATGCTACCAATGGCGAAAGTACAAAAGGTGTGAGTGGTGGTAATTACAAGATCAACAATCAATGACATACCAAAACATCTATTGGACACATGTATGTAAACAGAAAACATTTTCCCTTGGGAGAAAACACCAACAGACACAGCCACCTCAGAGCTGATTAGATTTGACCTACAAATAGATTACTGGGTGCAAATTTACAGAATAATGGTAGATCAATGCATTGTGATCAATCTATATAAGCAAACCAAAATGATAGCCAACACACTATTTATAAAATGCAGCATAACACAGAGGCAAGAACATCTCCAACAAATCCAGAGAATCTGGAAAAACATGAAATTACAACAAAAAACCAAAGAGAGCTGGCAAGAGATAAAGATTGAGGCACAATCAAGAAAATTCCATAAATCAGTGGAATTGGTACTCACAGAAGTAAATCATTCATATCAACTAAATACTAAAAATGACTTTAAACAGTTGCTATTCAAAGAGAAAAACGTGCTGGAAATCTGATATAGGACAACAGCATGGATATTAGCAATATATTGACAAAAGAAGATGTAGAGATAAAACTCCTGATCTCATGGCATACAAGACACAAACTTATGAAAGCAAAAAGATTTGAGATAGCACTAGCACCAATCAACAAGCAAACAAAGAACTGGCTTCTGAAAGGTCACATCAAAAAGATGGAGTCACCCAACAAAACAGAGAAGCTGATACAAACAATAGAAAAAATAATCAGCCATATAATAATGAATGAGAGCCTGATGGGAAAAATGTTGATAGTGGACATGGCCAACAAAACAGGATATTTCCCAGTGAAATAATGATATTTGAAGAACCAATGAAGAAGTATATGTGGGGAGCAAAGTCAGAAACACAGTTGAGACAATTGGATAACCAGCTGTGGATAACAACAAGAAAAATAATAAAATGAAAATTGATAAGCACCAAGGAAATAAGAAAAGTAGTGGTACTGAAAAATGTGCAGAAAACACTCACAAGAGAGATGGAGCAATACAAACAAGATAGTCTAAGATGCACATTTACTAAAAAAAATAAGGAGTGCAGAAATGATGAAGAAGGGTGGAATAACTGAACCAGTAGAAGTCTGTGAAATGGTAACCAAGTGACAGAGGGAAATGATGGAAGAAGAGGAGCTACTAACATCCTCACAGTTATTGCTAACTCCAAACACACAACAAACAATAGATTTAATAAATATCAAAAAGTGGGGAGAAATGAGCCCAGCAAGAATGATCAAGTGGATAGACACCAATGATGAATGATTCCTAGTCAAAATAAAAGTGACTCAAGAAATGAGAGAAATCAAAGAAAGAAACTTCCAGAATATCAAAGAGCAACAAATGGTAGTGACAATGAAGCTAATGTTTACAGAAACATTCATGAGAACAGAACTGGAAGAAATGCTGAAGTCATAAAACCAATTGGCAGTAGATGTTGAATGCATAACTTCAAGAACAGACATCAAGGAAGAAATATGATTAAAATTAAGCCAAAAGGGACTCACACAAGCATTCTGGAATACAATTTCAGAAGGAAAGATGAACTACCCCGCCACAATAGGCCTAGCTACAGCACCAACTACAGTGGGCTCATATCCACACATAGAGAGACAAATCAAGACAAAGATCTTAATCTGGTTACTGCTGGAAACAATATCAATACCAATGGTCCTCACATGATGGAGACTGCCTAATAAGTTAATAATGTTGAAAAAGGATAATAGAGAAAGAGTGTACATCAAAAGGACAATAACACCATATCAGCTGTATACACAGGGGAAACACATCAATATACAATTACAAGATCTCAGAAATGAAATTGAAAACCACACTCCAAAGGCAATTATGTTTTTCTCCAGGGTAAATGATATTGTTTGGACAGATATATGGGAATCAAAATACAATTACTAAGATGTCACAAAAAGGGTAGAAATCATGAAAATGATGAGAATCAACAAAAACTATCCCAACAACATAAGTGAGCAAGAAGTAATTGATAATATCAGCCTCTTTTACAAGGATGTGGCAAATACACAAAGTCTAAGAAAGGTGTTCATGTTCTTTTACCCAGACAACCAGATAAGAAAAGATCTAGCCCATACAAGCAGGGCTGACATGCAGATGACACTTATTATTGGAATCAAAGACATACAGCTCTATCAAAAATATTATGAAATATTCTATTAATTAATGAGCTAAGAGAGATCACACCAATTGCCAAGAACATCTGGGAGGTGAAATTCTTAAAATATGCCAACACAGTTATGATGGAAAGAGAGGCAGTCCTGAAGATGACTAAACAAACTGAATTCCAAACTACCAAATGGGATAATCAGAAGGCTGAAACAATAGTCTGAAAAGCAGGCAGGCTAGTACATGGAGAACGTGCTGTGCTAAAAATAATGCAAGCTGAGGAGGGTGTGTAGCGTCATCCAAATTAACTAAGCTTCTAACATCAAATCAGAAAGAGAATAAGATCTAAGAAGAATTATTGTAGAATCATGGGCTGGTAGGGTAACTTAACTAGAAAACTAATTAACTCTGCAGAAGTTTTGAATAGGGTTTACAAAACAGCCACAATTCAAGAAAAATAGAATAACAGAGACTTATAGCTTATAGATTTAACATTGGTAATTCATCCAAGTAATCAACTACTTTAGGTAATATCCAAGATGACCAATTCCTATGGCTTCCAGCCAAAGCAAAATCTCCAGAGTGCAGTAAAGTGCTTAACCTATTGACTGGTGCTACCCTATTTGTCTCACTTTTAATTTCTATCTCACATCAAAAAATAAAGGATCTTATTTTCATTGTTATCTCTCACCTCACTATTAAATAGTCTGTAATTGCCAGACATTTGTGCTCACCAACAGCATAGTATCATCACAGTGTCAAATTGTATAAGTGCATGTACGTGTTGAACATTGAACAAGAGGCTTATTATTTCCTTATACATAACCGTATACATAACCTAAAGGGTCCACAATTTGGGCTGAATAGTCTGACAGACCTCCAGAGGCTACATGTCGCCCTGTACTCATGAGAGCACTACCAAATTGTTGCTGAGCTTAAGCAATAATTATCATTTCAAAATAATATAAACAAGAAAAGTACGATGGTAAAACAGCAATTCAAAAATAAGCACCACTGAGGGGACAATGAATTAATTATAGCAAACTAATATTGAAATTATTAGTATGATGTAAGACTGACGTCAAATACAAAATATATCGAATAAATACTCTAGAAAAATTAGCAAAATTCCCCAAGTGACTCTACATGCCCCCCTTTCTCAAATTAATTTTCAGATAGCAACTGGAGAGCGGGCCCAGACACAATACTTTGAGTTGCTGTTATCATTTTAATCACTAAATCGCCTTCCCAAGTTTGTATTTCTGCATAGGGTGGTTCTTGTGTTACTTGCATTAGCACTTCTTGTTGCGTGACTCCTCCCTTACTATCATCATCAGGCGGATTCTCTCTACTTTAGCTATGTGGTAAGCTATCTCGATCTGCTCCATGATGCCTTCCATGTGAATTTCATGTGTTCGAATGAAGTATATCACTAAGAGGTTGTTGAAATCTATATTAACACACTTGAAACTTTCAATCATTTTTCCACCGTTTAGAAATTGACATAGGTTATATATGTTGAAGTCATCATCAAAAGACATGTGGACTGTGCTCCACCAGTAGAGATGACTCAGTCCCTCTAACATTTTTGAGTCGTAACAAATGATTGTGTTTATTTGGGGACAGTGGCCCGCGTTTATCACAAAGGGGATAATATCTATTGAACAATTCATTTCTCAACCATTGTATGTATGACAAAGTTGGTCTTTAGTTTCCTCAGATATATTGTCATGAACAATAGTGGTAGCCTTCCTGGTGGCTATGCAAAATGGATGTAGGGTCTCTTCACCAACTCTTGACATTCTTCTTCTGTCTTCTGTCTTCTGAGATCTGACAGTGGAATTGCCAGCAGATGAGGTTGAGGGGGCTATTGAGTCCCTTAATGGGGTGTATGTACAATTTGTAATGCACTAAAAGGGATTCTAGGTTTATAAGTTTTTGTAGGATGGGTGGCCAGCTCCTCTCATGCATGTGGGGATCTGTTTCTCTCCACGTAGGGGCGAGATGTTGAGGGCGTCATTGTTGTTGCTGTCTCCTCACCAAGTCGTGGAGCTATGTTTCACCCACATGGAATCAGGTTCTCCTCAGCACCATCATTTCACCCTAGTTTCCTATTGCGTGCCTTGACGAGTGGAGATACGTGTTTCTCTTGCCTAGAGGAGACTTCCTGATTGGCTCTGCTATTTTCCATCCTCCTTCTCACTCAACAGTGGG
>CABFPE010000818.1:6648-20096 GCA_900660155.1 Hofstenia miamia
TATATATATATATATATATATATATATATATTGTTGACATTTCGTATATAAATTAGGTTTTCCTTTAATATAAATGTGATTATGCGATCTTAGTGCATTTGTGTTTTACTAAAATATTTGTCTGGGGTTGATGCTTTGTGTTTTTTGAGTGCATACAAAATTTTGGATTGCAAATAGATACTAATATTTTGGGACAATATCATGTAAAAGAAAGACAACTAAAATGTGTGGTCACTGGCAGATAGGGAAGTTATTAGTTATAAGACTTTGTCTATTCGTTTAATTATATAGATTCTTGTTTTCGGTTGTGCTTAAGCAGAAAATTATGTATTACTGATCGATTTAATGATTATTTATAATTTGCATTTTTCTTAGAATTTTAGTATTAATGCCGTCTGGTCGACCTCTTCCCATTTCAAAATATACTCGCTATGTTGCAAAAAGACCGGGATATATTCCTCCATTGTTAAAGCCAGATAAAGACGGAAAGGTACGTCCATTTATCGGCTTTCGTAGAAAAGATACAGTTCTTCAAAAACCACAGGCTGGTCTAGGAGGACCTTTTACACGAATTAAGCGCATTCAAACCACTTTGCATAAATTATTCTTAATTGAGAGAATCGAAGGGGGTTATACTCTTCTAAATGAAACCAGAATGTATGCAGAGCGTCTTATTGAACTTGCGCAGCTTGCACCGCAAAATTCGGAGGTTTGCATTTTAAAAATTTAGAATTTATTCTATATAATTTTGTAATATATATAGTATATAACGACTATTTTTTCTTGGTAACAAGAAATTTTCGCTTAAATTTTATATATATATATGTGTGTGTTTGTTAGTTATTTAACCTAAACTTAGGTTATGAAATTCGCTGATTATTATTTGACTGACAAAAGATTAATTCATAAGTTGTTTAAAGTTATTGTTCCCCGCAACTCCGAGCAGTTCGGTGCAGCCACCGCCATTTACAGAGTACCACCAAAAGGAGATGGTAGATTTTTCGGTCAGACAAAAGAACGTGCTATTCTTGAGCTAGTTGGCAATCCATTTCCAGCTCTTGAACCAGATAATTGTGTACCTTCGCCTAAGTCTCTGCTTAATGTCTTGGTATCTGGTGCTAAGCAAGAATTCGAAAATGAATATATAAACTTTGTGAAAGGTTTGTCAAGTACTACAAAGGCCATGCTGAAAACTCCTGGTAATTGGACATCATTGGGACCTCATCATTCACTTTCGCGGAAATAATAATTTTGTAATTTATTTTATATTTTTTCATTTTTCTACGTCACACTGTTCAAAAATTTATGCAATTGTAAGATCTTGTGGGAACATGTAACTTTTTACTTACATAATTTATGCTATGAATTGTTTATATTCTTTTTCTATAAATGTTTGTAATATTTGTTAATACTATTTTCCTTTGTTGCAGTGTTTAGTTTTCAGTTGAGATGACCTTGCAAGGTGAAGATATTGTTACAGTTATTGCTTTAAATCCGAATGCTCGTATCAAAAACCAATCTCGTGATGAACCTGATTTAACAGTAGAAGAAAAGAAAACTATATTGAGTCGATTGCTTAATGAAAAGCCTGCAATATTCTTGGCTAAGTATCATGAGCTGTTAAATAATGAACATTCTGCATATTTCACTAATTTGATAGGTATCTTCTTTATACTTATATTTGCCTTTGACCAAACTCATTATATATAGCGTTTATGTCAAATATTTGTATTAGGATGTTATAGAATTTCCATAGATCAAAAATTAGTATTCAAGTCGATTGGTTAATAATTTTAAATGGCTTAAGAAAATCACTTTAATCAGGTTTAAGAGTTTCATTACTAGATCATAGTTGGAAATATATTTTATTCGGATCAGTTTTGTGATGATTTCAAAGTTTATAAAGAAGTAATTATATTTTGAACTTCAGAATGTCATTTCCCAAACTTCAAATTACAATGGGTTAGGATCAGATATTTTTTCTGATTGAGGTAGTAAATTTATAATCACATTCAAACCATCAGGCGCAGCTTTAGGAGAGCCTCATCTTTTTCAAAGATTTTTCAAAAGGGTTTTTTCTATGCACTTCACATATTTATGATATCAACTTGCTCATGAGTGTAGTCTCAATATTTATAGTTCTAATTAAACATTTATGTGAAGCAAATTCTGTAAAATATTGAAGTCTCAACAAATTACTGTGAATAACAATCTTTCAAAAAAGAGTAAAAATTCAAAAACATTTCATAATCATTGTAAATGAAATTAATCTGCAGCCAGAAAAGAAGTAACATTTAATAAATTTAAGGCTAACTTGTCTTATCGTTGGTTTCATCGAAGTTAATGTTAATGAAAAAGTATAATCTCTTAAACTTATTCATTCAGTTAATAGAAATTTGACATTGGCTGAAACTACTCTTCGTTATTAATTAGTTTTTTAAATCTAAAACGAATACATCCAATCCTATCCTCTTGATATGGGTCGGAAATTTTAACTTTTTAAATATAACTTGAGTCAATGGTTTGCTCGTCCTCTTTCTCTTATTAATTCATTAAATCAGATTCATCAAATTTTGGTCCCGCTCCATGGATTGAATATTTCCACTCCATGAAAATTTTTGCTCCGTATTACCATTATAATTATTTAGGAACGCGATATTCAATTAATTTTGTTTAGAAAGTAATCAGAACTCTGCCTATGAAATTGAATTTTACGTTAATGCTATTAAAGATCGTTCCACTGATTTTTCGTTGCAAACACGAAATCGCCGCTATAATGCAATGGAAGATATGATTTCAGAGGAGCATCCATTTTTCAGTGAAGAGGAAATGCGGCAACGACAGCCCTTGTTGTATGAACAGCTTGTTGGCCAGTACTTGACTGAGAAGGAGATTCATGAACAAGTTGCAAAATCTAATCAAACCGGAGGTAATATGCATTCATTATGTTTTTTGTTTTTCAACAATCACACAATATTGTCTTTAAAGCAATTTAATTAAATGTTTGATGCAACTATATTAAGTGTTTTTTCCGCATACGAGGCCATTCAATAATACATTTTTAGGCACACTACCTCTTTTCTATAAAATCTAAATGATTATGCATTGAATTTTTTTCTGTTTGCTTAAATAATCCTTAATTGCGGTTAGTAAACCATGCAACCTCTTTGATATTAAACAAACATGTTTGATTTTCTTCAAGTAGCACAATTGCCTTGACTACTCTTGAGACGGGGGAAGTTTTTCTCAACTGTGAGACATTCAAAGGAATGCAAAACTCTCAATTTTGAATAATCGTGAGACGCCAACTAAAATTCAATTGTTTAGATATGAACATTTAGACTCTATAATAATACACTTATTGAATGTAAAAATGGTATTGTATTATATAACTTTGTTACATTCTATTTAATTACTTTTATGAAGAAATCATTTCTGGCAAACGCTTTATATTTCAAAAATTCATTATAAAAAATCAATTTTTTTTAATGCAACCTTTATGCCTCTATTGCCATGAACTGTTTGCGAAGTGCTAAGCAATGAACAAATCGAAATTTTTTATTGAGTTTATTTTGGAAAATGCCTTTACAAAATCCATGTTTAAGCATTTCCCAATGAGTTGCGTTTTCATTTCGCTACTAGCTTAATGACTTGTTTTCTTAAAAACTCACTGCCTGCCGTTGCCCAATAATACCTATAAGTTAAACTTCATAGTGAATTAATATTTTCTTACCAATCAATATGTTATAACATGTTTCCCCCATAATTTTTCGACCCAAATTTTGAAAAAAATCTTGCTTGCTGTAGGATGTCTTTGCCAAATTTTTCGAGATTTTAGGTAACATGCACATAAATACATAGACTTTATTGTACATATAAATAATTCAAAATCCTAAAATTGAAGTTAAGTTTTTTCATTGTGTTTAGACATGAGACTTTCGACTATGTTCATGCAACAAATGGAAAATATGCAATCTCGTTTAACCGAACAGCTGATGGAAGAGTATGGAGACTTGAACTGTGAGAACGACAGTGACTCTGACGATTCAATTGATGGTAAGTATTTGATTGATTTCTGATAAAAATAATATAAAGAACATTTTTTCATTTTTTTAGAGTGTAGAAGTGCTTCTCGTGAACCTATTACCCCTGCATGGAAATCGCATCTTAAAGCAGAATTTCTGAATCACATGAAGGAAAAGTTTATTTCCGGGAAAGAAATGGATTTCGATTACACAACTGTTGATAGCAACACCAAATATGATGATTTTGAAGCTATAAATCGAGATGCAGAGGAAAAATATTTTAATGAAGATGATGATGAACAAATTGCTACTAATTGAATTTGATATCAATAGGACATCTTTTACAATGATGCGAATTCCGTCAGATTCATACCCGAAAGTTCCGAACTATACTTATTTCAGCTATCGAATACGTTTTCAAATATTGTAGAACTATCCAGGGGCGTACGCAGGATTTTCTGACGGGGGACATCATCGTCATTACCTATTGCGGGGCTAAGCCCCGCGAAAATTTTTGAAAATATTGAGAAAATACACCTTAAAAAATGTACTTCACGATCCTAGATTTCAAATTTTTCAATTTTTTACGAAAACTTTTTTGATTTATCCACTCAAAATCAAATTTTGAAACCTGATGGGGGGGAGGGGATTCCACCATATCCCCCTCCTGCGTACGCCACTGGAAGCATCCAAATATATTTCTGATATTTGATATCATATGTGGATTTATGCGTTCATGTAGTTTGAGAAGAGGCTTTCTGTTCTTATACATTTTAACTCTTCATACAGTGTTATCCGTGTAAATTTATTTTACAAACATTTACTCTATCTCTGTTAAATAACGTTTTGCAGATTTCAATACTGCTGTTAATGTAAGTAAATTATGTATCTCTTTGTTTTAGAAAACGAAGTAAATGCTCATAATACCACTTTAATTTTAAGGCTTCAATAGTAAACTCATGATTTACTAAGTTTGTAGAAAATTTTTCTCTAAGAAAGTTCTTGCACATTACTAGTCATGATTAGTTTTATAAAGAAATGTGATGCATGTATTTTGACTATTTTTCAAATTTGTAATGCCAACGTCATTCTGCGATTAACTTCTTTCAATGACACAAGTCTAGTAAAATCTTCAAAGGAAAGCTTTCCTGGTTGCTGCAAATCACTCCTGCTCAAAATAAATTGCGTTATCTCTGTCAATCGTTCATCTGATACTGCTGGACTTAGCATCATTTTATAGAAGCGAAAAACATCTTCATAATCGATATAATTGTTTTCATCAACATCAAACATGTGGAAGAGAAATCTATAATATCACCCAATTAATTATTTTTGCAAATATTTAAATACATATATTTCCAAATAGTACTCATTGCATATTTAGAGTGCTATAAAAAACACATCTTATTATTTTAATATATTCCTTCATCCTATATGGTCAAAATAAAAACGCTATGTAGTAAAAAGGTCTAAAAATCCATTGATATGTCTAAATTTCAAGTTTAATATAAAATTTATGTTTTAGCAGTTTAATTTAGACGCAGACTTATGTGCATCTTAGTTCAGTTACAAGATTTAGTATGACTTTCCAGGTTTGCCAATGTTCTTGTGCTGTTAATCGAGTCGTATGACAGTTTTTCTGATTGTAGTTTGTTGCAATTATTGGACGACCAACTTGAAATGATTTTTAGACTCATTTTTGTTTTACTCAGATTAAATATTTTTTATTTTTAAGACTGTTAGTAATTCAATTTCATTATATCAAATAAAATTTCTCATTTTGAACAAGGAATATATAAAACACTTTTAAAATTGCTACCGAAAAATTTGAGTTTACTCCAAATTTCTATCGAACTTAGTATTTTTATTAAGAATAGATTTAAGAGTATTTTCCGTTTTTTTCCTTTTATGGTTTGGGAATAGTAAAGCATTTCTTTCATTCATCTTTTATTCTTTTATATAAGCTTGGTTTGCATTAGTGACTATGCTACTAGTTAAGAAATTTCACCTTAGCATTTTATATTAAAGTATATAAAACTTAATAGAAACCATATTCAGTCCATGAGATACTAAATATACCATTTAAGCAGTTTGTAAAAACGTACTTCCGTTTGTATTTAGGATCCATTCTTTCTGAAAACATGTTTAATATTCTTACAAACTCATCTGGTCCTACTACGCCATCATCTTTTGAATATAGGCGACCTGCTGCCTGTATAAACGGGTTGTTTGCTGCTTCTGGAATTAAACTAAGTTGATCTTTGGTAAGACCACCAGAAGGAAGCTCAATCTCTTTGTAACTAAATAGCATGTTAATGCCCAAACAGAAATGATAAATTGCTAAATCATGAAAAAAAGACATTACAAATCATTGCTCTGTTATAGGCACAGAAGTGTGATGTCACTAAAATGTATAATTAGGATTCTAGTATTTTCTCACTGTAGGGAAACCCTATTAAAGACATTTTGAAATGGGATGAGATTATTTGCGTTTCCCAACCGTTAGTGTAGCTAGCCAATATTTCATTGTGGGATCATTTTGCTACATTAACTTCGCTCAAAATGGAATGTACAAACCTAACAATAGTAACTGTTATTGAAGAAGCACTCAGTTAAAGTCAAATGAATTAGACCAGTAATTTAATAATTTTCAAATACCATTTATAATTTAAAAATTTCTAGTGAGCATTTAACACCCCTTTACCCAAATATAGATCGCTCCTCAAACTGCGTGATATTTTCATAAACTTTCAAATTAACTGGAAAAACAATTTTATTTAATATTGGAAAGGAATCTATATCAACAAGATACCACTATTAAAATCCCGTGTTAGGATTTACATTTTAACCAAGTTGCCCCGTTTAGCCGCAATTGATCGTGCAAACCAGCATTAAGAACTAATCCCTCGGATTAGACTATTTTGATGCAACAAAATGTGTAAAAGTAATTAGTAACTGTCTTGCAATTTACTGTTTTTTTAAATACCATAAGCAATTACAATAACTAAGTATTTTTTAATTTAGGTACATTAAAAATTTTCAATGATTTTTGAAATAACCGCATATGCTAGATCTAATGAAATATATTTTAGTCCTGAGATCTGCTCTAATTAATGAAAGCAAATTTCTTGGTTTTTACTTGCAAATATTTCAAGGGTCACTGAATTCGGAGTGGCTTTTTATCTGCTGTGCTTGTTATCATTTATGCTAGATTGAGATATCGTTCCTGCAACTAGCACAAAAAGCTATCCTGTTTAACCTTAAACAGTACGGGGAATTTTTTAAAAAATTTTCATAATCCTATAAACAATTTTAAGCCCTTATTGCTTTAAAAACTTTAACGCTATCCACAATCGGAATTTTCCACGTGATTGAGAAGCGTCTCCTATTTTTTTACTCTTAATACGTTACCTCTGACTTTGTGCACGGCATGGGCTTGGGATATCTTTGCACTTGCACCTACTAAGAAATATTCAACGTTATTTATTGTTTACATGAACTCAAAACCACATAAATACATTAACATTAGTTGAAAGAATTGAATTATTGTTCAAAAATTTGAAACTGTCATTGAAAAATTACAACTTCTAGAAATTTTTAAAATTGCTTTTAAACAGGGATTGGTAAACTGCTGCCCACAGGCCACTTTCGATGTTTCATAGGCTTTCATACAGTCCGCCAAGAGCTCGTATTAGTTCCAGCTTCTATTACTTTAAATGATTTGTACTTTTAAAAATATTTTCACTTGATTTTTATAAATGAGGCCCGCCAACTTTCCAAAAACGCACTGTGCGGCCCACGATCAAAAAATGTCAATCCCTGCATTAAAGCATCTTCTCCAATAGACCTGCCAATTGGGGTTCTGTGGAACAGGTTTTCGTTCTCAGTCGCACTTAGTTCCAATGCATTCGGTCCCAGCTCGTTTGCATCCCAGTCTCATGAAATCTTCTCTCGCATAGTCTCTTTGATCCCCCAGCATAATTTGAATTTTGAGCAAAATTAGAGAAAAAAATATTCTGAAATCCGTGTTCCCAGATTCTTCATTTCGTTCCAATGCTTTATGATTTTCAACTTTGCCAATAGGATTAGAGAAAATTCTTTGTATATGTTAACAAACGGTTTGTCCTTTAAAATGGCTGTTAGGTAGTTTAAGGTTAAGAAATTACTCTTGAGATTTTGCTCTGTATATATATTTAACCGGTTAGTTGAGATAGATGACCTGTCTAGCGCTATTTATGCAGAATTTAGAAAGTTCTTTTTGAAAATAAACACTCTTTGAAAAGAAGTATTTAAAATACAAATAAAGAAAGCGCTTCTTCTATTTTCAATATTATCTTGGTTCATATGTATCAGCAATTAGACATAGGAGTCTAAATCATGTTTACCATTAATATGTTTGCTGGAAAATTTCCAAATGTTAGCAAATGGAATATA
Source organism: Hofstenia miamia (assembly GCA_900660155.1). Lineage (NCBI taxonomy): Eukaryota > Metazoa > Xenacoelomorpha > Acoela > Hofsteniidae > Hofstenia > Hofstenia miamia. Next base: position 15,108 of record CABFPE010000818.1, read on the forward strand.
CGAAGCAACTGTTTTCTCTTAACAGTTTTACAAAACGAATAATCTTTCATAAATATTCATATTACTGTGAATCAGAACTCTCATCAATAAGGAATTGTAAATACTTGATCGAAAATATATCAAAATATATGGGTAGTTTATCATCGTCAGGAAAGTTAACCGCCTAAGTTATATAGAACTAATTTTAATATTATTTCATCAATATATTTCTAAGATAGTTTACAATAACTATAGATAGAACTGTCATAATATATGTTGTAGTCTATTTTATTCCGTTCCTACCAATTGCAGAGTTGCTATCAGGTTTATTTTTGTTCACCCACACAGAAATTCATTTGAACATTTCGTAAATATAAATCAATAGTCATATTTATTATCTTAATTACAAATAGTTTTCAATGCTTATAGCTTTGAAATTATAAGTGAAGATTTGTGTTTTAATATATATACATCGGGTAACTAGTAGACATAAATATTCAATATTGAATATGTTTATGAATGATTAATAGAAATTTCTCACCGTTTATATATTTTATTAATTTCGACGTCTGAAAACACAGTAGTTTCAGCTAATCGTTCTTTAACATCTTGAGTTAGCTCCATTTGGCATGAATTACATTTAACTGTAGTGTTACTGAGATCGTTTCTCACATTAATTGAAATAAAGAGAGACTGTTTAGTAAAATGTTAATCGTATTTTAGCATCCATTCTCAAAAAACGCTAATTCAATATATCAATTAAAATTTAATATCCCAACAAAAAGTATTTTTATAGTTAACTTTTAGAATGAAATTTTATACAGTACTAGGAATAACGGAAAAGTTTAGGAATTTTTAACAATTATAACATAAAGAATCATAGCAAAATTTCAATTGAAGATGTTTGCTAAGAAGAAATTCAGCATCTTATTACTACATCCACTTTCAAGATTTCGCTATTAAATTTTAAACTTTTCTGTTACAAATAAATGGATATACAATATCTAATTCTAAACCTCTATTTTAAATGTAAATATGATTAACTGATTTTAAAAATAGTTGGAAAAATAGCAAATGGGTACAAAAGGTATTCGGTAAAACAAAAGCATGAACTGTAGAAAAATTCGCAATGTAAGCCATTCCTATTAATTCAAATAGAGCAACAATGATACATTTTGAAGCAAAAATCCCCGTTCATCAAATTTTAGAGTATATAAATATCACAAAACAATACCAACTCATTTTAATGGAACAACTTCAGCTATTGATTGACCATTGGATTACAGATATTCGCACTATAATTTCATTACAAAGTAACAGATTTCTTCATTTGGGATCACCTAGTTTTGTGTACAATATATGTTAAAATGAAAGTAAACAGTGAAGAAATTTATATATTACAATAATTCTAAAATATTTAGCAAACCAGAATTCTTTTTAAGTTACTAAATCTATCTCACTCTGATCTTCCTCCTCCTCGTAACTCTGGCTTTTCCGTATTGCTTGCCAATGCCCACAGTCTTGTATCTTTGAACCGTCGTCTCAGCTTTTACAATTTCTTCTTGCAGTCTCCTGTTGACTTCATTTTCATCACTGAAACCTGGCTTGATCCTGCCATTGCTGATAGTGTTGTTTTTCCCAACTCTACTCTTAAAGTTCTTTCTCGTATGGATCGATCCAGTGGTCGCCATGGTGGTGTTCTCATTGCCTCTCGTCTTCCTAACCTTGACATCCGTCCCATTTCTTTCGATTCATTATCCTTCGATTTCTGTTGTGGCTGTGCTGTTGTTCTCAGTGACCACATTGTTTCTCTGCTCTGCGTTTACAACCCTCCGTCGAAAAGTGCCTTCCGCATTCCCGTTGCTGATTTATCATCTATGTTCGAGTCTTTTCATGACCAGTCTACCTACCTCTCTCGTCACCTTGGCTTTTCCATTCGTCCTCATTTTCTTGTTTGTGGTGACTTCAATCTTCCTAATGTCTGCTGGAATGCGTTCGACTCTACTGACACTTATGAGTCTGCAGTTTTAGAAGTTTTTGCCTGCTATTCTCTTGAACAACTTGTATTTTCTCCTACTTCCAGCTCCTCTCTGCTTGATTTGGTTCTGTGCTCTCACCCCGATTACATATTTGACATATCTGTAATCCCTGTTCCTGCTAAGCTGTCAGATCACTCATTCGTCAGCTTCAATCTGTTTGTCAACTCTACTTCTCCATCTGCTAATCCGGCTGTTCCACAATATGCTCGATTTAACAGTGACTTTCTGTCACTTAATGCTGCTCTCTCATCTTCGCTGCCCGTTTTTAGTGATTCCTTCTCAGTTGACGATTGGTTCACTTTCTTTCATCAAGTCATTTCTTCTTATGTTCCTCGTCGGCGGAAAAAGCGTGCTTCTCTTCCTTTCTATTTTTCGTCCCTTACTGTGCACTCCTTGAATAAATTGGAGTCTTACAAACGCCATTCTGGTACTACTGCTACTCCGAAGCTTGCTTCTCTCACAGAAGATGTTATCAATTTTATGGAACTTGACAAAGTCTCTTTTCTGTCCAGCTTCTCGTCCGGTTCTCTTCAAGACTCTTATTCCTTCCTGCGTTCTCTTCATTCCAAGCCCGAGCTCCCCAATTTGAGATGGAACCTTCGTTCTGCTCACTCTGACCTGGAGAAGGCTGATCTGTTCAACGCGTATTTTGCCTCTAACTTCTCTGTACCTGTCTCCATGTGCCCTGGTCCGCCTGCTGCCTCCCCGCTAATCCGACTTTGTGATATGGTCTTCAGCGCTCATGATATTTCTCTCATGCTTAAATCTTGCAAGTTGTCTGGTCCTTGTTATCCTGACGGTGTTCCTTCCTTTGTAATTCATGAAACCTCCTCCACGCTTTCTATCCATTTAAAGCATCTTTACTCCTTCATTTGCTCCACTAAGCGCTATCCCGCCTGTTGGAAGACATCTTGGATTTCTCCGCTGTTAAAATCTAATCAGCTTCCCTCCTCGCAGGTCACGTCCTACCGCCCAATAGCTATTCTATCTCGACTGTCTATCATCTTAATTTTCGTTATGTATTCCCAAAAATTCGTCACCTCATCTCTTCTTCTCAGCATGGCAACCTTCCTGGTCGCTCTACGATTACTAACCTGCTCACTCTGATCGAAAACTGCTACTTTCACTCTGATAGTAATGATCCTGGTTGTATTATCTTTCTTGACATCTCAAAAGCGTTTGATCGTCTCCCTCATTCCATTCTGCTTGACAAGTTACGTTTATTTGGTTTTGATGTGGATTTCATCGAACTGTTCCAGTCCTACCTGACTAATCGCCACCAGTGTGTCAAAATCAACTCGTCTATCTCTTCTCCTGTCCCCGTTACTAGTGGTGCCCCTCAAGGCTCAGTGTTTGCTGTTCTTTTCTTCCTCGTTGCCATTAACGACCTCCCTCATTCTGTTCTCAACTCGTCTTGCCTGTTGTATGTCGATGACACTGCGATTTTTGATTTTGGTTGGTCTTTTGCGTCGAACATTTTTTCTGATCTTGAGCACTTGTCTACTTGGCCCTCTGTCAACCATCTTGATTTTAGCACTACCAAGACATGTGGTATTTCCTTTTCTGTGGCTCCCCCTTCTGATTTGCCTCTACCTGTGAACTTTGCGCCTCATCACACTCATCTTGGAGTTCAACTTGCTGCAAACTTAAATTGGACTGGACATGTGTCTTTGCGTCTCCGCAAAGCTAATTCCTCGCTATTTGCCCTTTTCCGTAATGTTCCTTTTAATACCTCGTCCGCTGTGAAACTCTCTTTGTTCAAGTCCATTCCTCGCGCCATTCTTCTCTACGCGTCTCCTTGTTGGTGGCCTTCTCGTGCTTTGTTCCACTCCATGGAACGTTTCCAGAAACGCGCTTTCAAATGGATTTCCTCTTTGGACTATAAAGACGCTCTGCTGAAATTCTCCACTCTCCCGCTGTCACTCTACTTCCATGCCTGTGATCTCCTTCTGTTCAATCGACTACTGACTCGCAAATTGGATCTTGATCCTTTTGATTTCATTAAGTTCTCCAATTCCTGCTGCACTCGCTCTGATGATGTTGTCACCTTCTCCATTCGTCGTACAAAGAAACATCGCACCCTTCACTCGTTTTTCAATCGTGCTTGTACTGCTGCTAATTACATCTTGACTCGCAACCCTCCAACAGCGATTGATTTCTTTTCCCCGCCACCGAGCTTCAAGAAATCTTTGATGGCTTTCCTCTTTGCTGAGCCCTTCTCCAACTTCGCCTACTCTTCCATTTGCTCCTATTTCATCTCCTGTGACTGTCCTCGCTGCCGTAAAACTTGACTTGTTTTTATTTTTTTGTTGTGTACGCCTTCAGCGGCTAATAAAGTCATTGATTATTATTATTATTATTTAATTGGCATAACAATTGTAACAAAATATCCATTATTGAGAAACTAAGTTTTATCAATAGTAATTTCGATCAATTATATAACAAACACTGTTGAGTTGTAAAGATTATTTATGCAAATCAACAGAAAATTCCTACTTGTAAATTATGGATTCAGAAAATTCTAAGAACTCATTAACAAAAACATAAAGACTATAGAAATTTTTGTAAAAATAAATGCGATTAAAATTCTGAAGAAATACAAAATTATTGTATAGGAATGATGCAGCGAATAAGATAAGATAATTTATATTCATTTGAATTTTTTACAATATTTTACTGATATTTCAAATGAATAGCGTCATTAACTACTATGTACAAAAAAGGAATAATAACAAAAATGAAATAAATAAAAAAACACTGATTAAAAAATACACTGACTACGTATAGCTTACTAATTTCGATTTCTTGTATAATCATTATTATAAAATTTAAATCCTATCCATGATCTACCTGATATAAACTTTTGTTTGAGAAATAATAATTTTAATTCTTTTTTGAATTTTTTAAGGTTGTCTATTATTTTCATTTCTTTTGGCAATATATTCCAGTTATAAATTGCAGTATTAATAAA
>CABFPE010000818.1:22994-45943 GCA_900660155.1 Hofstenia miamia
ATATATATATATATATATATATATATATATTCCTCATTTAACTATAAAATTATGTTTGTAGCTTTTTCTATGATCTATCGTCTTGGAGTTCTGTTATCACCAGACATTCTTGCGAAAATATTGTATTAGTTCTTTCTCTTTAGATATGTATCAAGGAAATTATATTTTCTACTGACACTAAATAGCTTCTTACCCGAATAATGAAATTTCGAATATCTATCGATATTTCTCTGCTTTGACTATACCAGTCCACAGAGCTTCAACATCTCTGCACTGGTTATAATTACTCTGCTTAGTTCTACTAGTGTTTGTGGGCTAGCACGCAGGCTTGATGAGCCATGGACACGAGCGCATATATTAAATTTCCTTTTTCTTGTTTGACCTTGTTTAAGCTTTTGCACAAACGGTACAATTTTTATTGCAGAATTAATTAAAACGAGGAATGCGATAGGATATATTTAAAATATTGTGAATTGCTCCAATTGATTTCATATTTTAACTGTTACTGTTGAACTGAACGATTATGAAGGCGGACAAACATTTAAATGGGTGGGGTCATAGCCTACTAAATGAAAATTTAGTAGGCTATGGTGGGGTGCACAAAACTGTTGCAAACGTGCTAAAAGTTGTACAGACGGCCAATTCTTTATTTTACTGGTACGGGAGCGAAAATGTTGCCACCCGCAAGTCCCTATTGTCTGCACTACCATGGATTCCTACAACACTAACAGGATGCGAACTGTACTTTTGTAACTGATCAATGCAAGCGAAATATAAGAGAAAAATTGAAGTAAGCACATTTACATATTTATTTAGAATAACTACATACATTTATCAATGATGTTATTCAGTATAGCCACTTTCATTTTGATCATTTAAAATTATACGTTTAATGCGAATAGGGTTTTGGCAACTGGCCATAACACGTGGCCACGGTTTGATTATAGTCTTATTGGTTTAGCTGCAATATAAAGATATTGCCAATTTTGATTTGAACCAACAATTTTTTAGATAATTTCAACAATCCTCATTGCACTGCATTTATCAATACTATTTGGCACTTCACTATTATATATTTGAACTTCTCAGGTAATCAATCAATGCGCCATCCACTTTACACTTCACCTCAAAATATGTACACATTTTTTAAAATCTTGATATTAATATTTTAGGAAATATATTAAATTTTAAAATACATTAAAATTTCCAAATCACATTTGATTTTGCAAATTGAAAATCACAAAAAATTATATAGCTAAATAAGTTTTGAAGAAAGTTTTAAAATTCCAATAGCATGCAAAATAATAAAAAATACACTTTCCTAAATAAATTGACACAATATTCAATTAGAAAACAATGCAATAAAGACTCAGGTACTTTTTATAAAATTTAAAAATTATTAAATTATTAAATTAAAGCTTTACTAAGGCATTGAACAGTAATTGATTTAATTACATTTTTACAATTATTGAAATATAAAGAAAAACTATGGCAGTTCATCGATAGTGATGGAAGTAGAACATTGAAGATCTTTTAACACGGACGAATTCTAAACAATATGCATGTAATATATTTGATAAAACAATATGATCATGAAATGAATCATGGAAAGTTTGAATCAGGATCAAGTGCTTAACAGTTCAAATACATCAAATTACCAAAAGTCATGACTTACTCAATGGGAAATATGACTGCTTCAAATATTCTATTACTATTAGAATCTTAATGACACAATTTATTACACTTGAAATGTTTTGTTAAAATACAGGATTTGTTACCATACTTTTTCAGAAGGCTTTATAGGAAATTATGGAAGAATATCCAAGACTGAAAGCATGCAAGATTTGAAACGCGAAATTCCTGGGCTTAACAAAATTATCAAACAAGTATCATATTACATTTTTGAATAGCTTTAAAAAACTTAGCAAACAACAGAATAATGATGTTACATAATCCTATGATTTTCAACGTCAACTGACCACATTCCCAAATGGATTAATAGGGGTTAAAGTGCATGATGTACTAAAAATTTGAGTGCTCCCATATAATTCCGCTTTCACTATAAAATTAGTCATGGAGAAAGCCCGCATCAACAGTTGCCATTAGAAATACAGTGAAATTAGGCATAGATCTCGGTGTGTTTGCAATAACTGCTAAACCTAACAATTCAACGATTTTCGAAAAGAAGATCATGAGACGTCGCCCAGAATATACGAAATCGACTAAAAATTTAATGTGCATTCAATGTATTTTCTATGTGCGTGCTTTATTTGGTTCTAAGAACAAGGAATGAATTGCTTGCCTTCCTTTGCAAACTAGTGTTTAGAGTAGAATTAGGAATTTATGGAACTGCATTAATGCACTAATATATTATTGTTTTTAGTAAAATGTATGTTTTCAGGATATTATATATACTTCCGTGTTAACACATTCATCACTTAGATTGCTTGTTAATTGTCATATGTCAATTAATATCGATTGTTTTTGGAAATCATAGATAAACCCTGTGCGATTTTAATAAATTTTCGGGTTGCAGAGCTGTAGTTACTTAAATGTAGACAATTGCAATATATAAAATTGATCACGGAATTTACAAAAAGATATTTTCATGCTTAGATCCTCAAGCGGTTACCATAATCATGAGCCTGAAGATAAAGCAGTAGAAACTGCGAATGTTGCACGAATTGCTATTTCAACATTGGCTCAATCAAACCTTAGTCAAAGTACAGGTTTGCACTGCTTAGGTATTGAAACCTTGAAGATAGTGACCAATATGAAAATCCAATGTACTCTAAAAAATGGCGATTTGTATTTTAGAACTCATCCACCGGCAAATATTGGCAACATTGGATTGAAAAGACGTGCCTCACTCCCCTCACCGTGGTCAATTCACAGTACCATCTCAAAAATTAAGACGAAATCAGCTTTGCAATAGCCGTCAACAGCACAGGAATTTGAAATATCCAATGATTTAAAATTTGAGCACGCAAACCTTGTCTTGTATGATACAGTGACCGAGGAAAACTTTTGGTGCTTTGCACTAAATTTATAGAATCTAAACTACTCTGCAGAATTAATAGCAGGTTAAATATTATTGCAATTTAAATATTGCATAAAATAAATGATTCTAGAAATTACAAATATATGTTAATAAATAAAATAATTATTGATATTTAGGTGATGTAGCGTTTAAAATGGTGTCCATGATTTTAAACAATTTATGCAATGCTAAACATAGGCTTTCCAATTAATTTAATTGCATTATTAGCAAAGAAATAATCTTGGCAGTGTTAGAATGTCGTTCTCAACTAAACATCACAACAAACCTGACAGCATTTTACTTGATTTGAAAAATAGATGAATGAAGCTGTTAGCTGTCTGATACCTGAACCAATATTAGCAGATATTTCTTTCAGTATTCCTAAGCAAATTGAGAAAATGTGAAGACTTAAGTCATATTTCAAATTATAGACAGTAATTATTACAAATAAACCAATTATAGTTACATGTTTGCCAGTCGAGGAAGTGAAAGTTCTACTTAGGGTATGTTTTCAAAGACAGTAGTTGAATCAAGTGTATAATCACTATCGTATAGTTTACCATCTATTTTAAATACAAACATTTTTAGGAAGCAACAATCATTTTTGGAAAGAACATCTAAATGAGCTTTTCAACTACCTTGAAACATATTGGACCCAGTAAGTGAGAATATCTACATCGCTTGTTGGAATCATGGAATTTGAACGAATAACGAACTTGAAGGTTGGCATTTTTCATTAAAAATCCATGTCATGGACTCATTCCAATATAAATGAATTTTTAGAATTCTATTTAATAAAGCGATGCGTTCTTGTGGATTGATAGTTCAAGTAGACATTGGGCACACAGTTCACCAAAGAACATGAATAAAATTTCCTACGCAATATGAGAATCGATTAGAAAGTGCCGAGATTCTATTTCCATTTATTTAGAGAAACACAACGATACCAATTTGTTAGGGAAATCGCATATAATCTTGTATACTCTCCCAAACTTCGAATGAAGCACAAAGTGATGAGGAATACATTACTTGGACATTGATTGGCAGATTTTTTTATGAATATCTCTTGCCAAATGTTCGCTATCAAGTAAAACAAAGTAATGTTATTTATCAAATATAGTATTACTTGAAAAATTTAGTTATGATGTAAAATGCAAAATCTGTTTGGTGCAAAACACGCAGGATACTTGGGTGATTGTAGTATTTGCAAGGACATTATTGACACACTGATATTATTTATGGAGAACAATGGTTCGATTCTGGCCTGTTTGCACTAAAATTGCTACTTTTCTTAAAATTATTCTGTAGTTGATGAGGAATTGCTACAATTATGTATGCATGATCAATTTTTTAATAATTGAAATAATATAGTAAATGAAAATTATCAAATTTACACTTCTTTTTTCCTATAAAAAACTTAAGCAACACTAAAATTTTAACTTTAATAAAGGTGCTTCAACAGGAATGCAGTAATACGTTTAGGCAGTGCAACCAAATTTTCTTCTAAATGTAACATTTTGGTCAAATTTGAATAAAAATGTAAAGTGTTCTTAAAGCTTAATATAACTATGGATAGATACAAGAAGTGAAATTAATAGAAAATAAAAGTCATATTTATATATTTACCTAAATTATGTTAAAATAAAATATGTTCATCTTAACTTTGCCTTATCTCGATGTACCACTGCTTTAGATTTTTAATTCTAATATTGCTCAAAAGAAAAAATATTATTTCAGCTGCAGCAGAAGAATGATAATAAATTAAAATAATTTTTCATTCTTCTTGTGAAATATTGTGCTAAAAAATTTCAAATTTTTTCTCATTAAAGCAAAATTTTTCTGGATTAGTCAATTCTCTCCATTCAGCATACTGCTTGTGCATAGAAAATTTCACAAACATCGAAATAGCTGACTTAAACTTCCATTTTAAAATATTTGATGGATCCAATGCTTCTACTAAATTTCAATGGCGGACTTTCAGCCAAAATTAAAAAATGTCACAATGCTACTATATAGATGAATAATCAATAGAAAATTCCATATAGTAGGCGACTAGGGTTTCAATATTGTTTATTATTTTCGAGATATTCAGTATTAAACTCTAACCCTTGCTGTGACATTAGAGGACCTAAATGAACTTTCCCACGGAATTGTGGACAACATACAGGGTTTTTTAAAATTTTTTTTTATCATCTGTTCACATATTGTGAGTTTTTAAGGTAATCCAAATATGGGAGCTTTATCCATACCTTATTGCTTAAATACGCATGGGAAATTTTCAATTAGGTCATCTGACATAAAATGTTAAGTTGAATGTTGAATATTTTGAAAATATGTAATTTTTTAACCCTGGTCGCCACTATAAGGATTACTCAGCAATATAGTAGCATTCTGACAGTTTTTAATTTTGGGTGAAAGTCTCCCATTAGAAAGGAAATCAGGAGAAATTTTGATCAAAGTAACTGAAGAACGTTCTTGTAAAAATGGTTAAGACAATGACTCCAAGTTGTCTAGTGAAAAATAAATATATATATGAATACTTAACACATATAGGCATATATAATATTTATATACATATATAGAAGTGGTAATATTGTTTGCTTTGTTCTATGAGGAATTATGAAAAGCATATCGGGAGCTGAACAAGTATAATATAAAACAATTTATGAAAATATTATCTAAAAAATGATTGAATTTTCGTTAGTAAAATGCGGAACACTTTGTACAAATCGAAATTTATACTAAGTAAAAAATGGAAAATTAATTATGGTAATGCGATTATTACCAAATCAACTATAAAGTATAGCTTCATGTCTATTAGCTCCAATTTTAGTAAAGACCAATTCCACTGTTGAGGTCTCTAAATCTTGTGGTTTATTGTAAATCCTAAGAAAAATTAACAGGTAGTAGTCGTAGAGATACTATCATTATAAAGGTGTTGATTGAATCTCTCCTCTCATTCACCTATTAAAAGGTTGGAAATTTGAACCTGCGGCCAAGATATTATGCTCTTGATAATATTGATATTAAATATGGTACCAGTTGAAGAAGACTGAAAAGATGTGCGTAGTCATTTCTAAAAAAGAGCGAATCGACATTAACAGCAAAGATAAAGCATCACAATTAAGCGGAAACCTCCAGCATCAGCTTCAGTGTGCTCAAAGCATGTCAAATATATAACTGTTGTTCTCTAATTTTGTAAAAATGGCACTCCATCTAACATCAAACTACCATGGAAAGAAAGTGTTATGCTTTCTCTAATTCTAAAGCCTTTCAATTCCTTAGTTCTAATAGCAGAGGGAGAAAAAAGAACCAATGAGATTGGTCAACGTAATTAGTTTGTTTAGTTTAGGTACCGTGTTGATGAAAACGTCCATGCCTGTATTTGAATTTGCTCGGTCTGTTACAATAGACAGTTCATCATATTCCCATCAACTAAATCGTCTACACGAAGAGAAATTCTAGTTTCTTCTAGCACTTTAAAATGTTTTAGATTATGTATAAGGCTTTTGAGATTAAATGCATTTCCGATTGATACTGCCCTTTCTCGCGATCGCAATGAAAATGAACCCAGAGTTTCTCCTTTGAAGTTATATAGACGAAAATCATGTACCTTGCTACCGTGTGTGCTAAATCAGAATTCGGTACTAAGAGCGAACTTTCAATTGCATATTCTTTTTGAAGTTGTAAAGGAGGTATCTTCTCAATGTGGGATGAACTGATAGCTATTTAATGTTCTTCTGATTTAAGCTATCTGGTAATGGTTCTTTCTCTTACTTCACAGCATCTATTAACAATGCATATTGGAGGAACTGAATCACTTGCATTGAACATTTAAATCGCCACAATTCTGGATACATATGTGCTTTTTTCGATGTATAGGAAGATTAGTGGCGGAGAAGCTACATTTTGTGTAGATATCAGTGCTTGTTTAGAATCAGGAATCTTTTACAATATCTTCATAATTTTGGCCTTATTTGAGCGAAAATAGGAATGCATCACCAACAAAAATCAATTTCATCAAATGCAGATTTGATTAACCCTGTTAGGCCCTGTATAGCGTTTGTGCTACACATATTTTAATCCTCAACAGCAACCATGCATTTGGTTATATGGGTTCAAAGTACTGCATAAGGCCCAGTGTTGCCTCTATGCTACACAAAAATGCTTGATTTTGATTGGTCATTACAATCATGTGATTTGCCTAGAAGCCATTTTGCAGCATGGTTTGAATTAGAGTGTGGGAGAAAATACTTGTCAACTGTTCTCCAGTGAAATATTGCTGTCAAAGGTAAGAAATAGGTGTAATTCGTTTGAAACTAGTAAGAATAGAACTAGTTAACAAGTGTAGTAAGTTTTTATTATATAAAATTTAGTATCAGTGACATTTTCTTGCCTTCAAAAATGTATGTAGCATAACTGCTACATTGGGATTCATTTAGAAAAAATGCACTATGAGTCTTGAATAAAAATTAATGCTCACAACTTTGTGAAATTCAATTATACTGATGTATTAGCATTCTATTGTATTTTCAGGAGATATAATATCCAATTGTTGACATTATTTTGTTTGTAACACTTTGAGTTTTGACCAAGTGAGTAATGTAATATAAATATATTATATTCATAATTATTTTGCAATATAATAATTATAGTAATATGAAGCGAAATTGCATATGATATATGAATATGATTGATTGTAATCTTATGCTTGTGAAGCTGGAAAAGATACTTATATACATTTCATATTATGTTGTCTTACAAACATAAATAATACTCAAACAACATTTTATATGGGATCCGTTCATTTTTAGAGAGCAGGAGAATGGCATCAACATCTCGACCACGCCGCCATGTGACCGTAAATAACATCTTAGATGCAATAGACTGTGATGCAAGTGACATTGAAGGTTTTAGTGGAGATAGTGATGATGATGAAGATTTTGTCATGCCGCAAGCAGCCAATAATTTAGAGCTAACAGATTCAGAAAGTGATAGTGATGAGGACGCTGAACCGGTGACGACCAACAATGCAAATGATGGGAATACTAGTCAGAGATGCTCCGTGTACCGATGGCGGAAAAAGGAATTTGGACCTCCAACATCTGATTTCACTGGTCGAACAGCCCAAGCCCCTTTAGATGGTGAAATGGCTACCTCTTTGCAATATTTTAGACGATTCATCACCAATGAAATGATTGACGATCTTGTTCACCACACAAACATGTACAGCATTCAAAAGATTGGTAATTCCATTAAAACCAACAAAAAGGAAATTAAAAAAGTCATTGGCATGTATTTCCACATGGGTCTTGCAAGTATGTCAAGTGTAAGACAATATTGGAAGTTGGAAACTGCATTTAGCCCAGTTAGCTCAGTGATGGGTAGAAACAGATTTAGGAGTCTTCTGACAAAACTGCATGTAATGGACAACCTGAATGTTTCTGGTGAAGATACGAAAGCTGACAAATTGTGGAAAATTCGCGCCATGGCTTGATTGCTTTCGCACAAACTGCTTGCAGCTTACACCAAGCGAATTTGTAAGTATTGACGAGATGATGTGCGAATTTAGTGGGAATACAAGTCCAGTTCAACAATACATAAAAGGGAAAACCCCATCCATGGAGTTTTAAAATTTAGGCTAGAGCTGATCCTTCCGGAATTCTCTATGACTTTCAAGTCTATCAAGGTGGAACTGGTGAACGTATTGAACTTGGTCTAGGTGGTGACACAGTAATGAAGTTGACATCTACTTTGGAAGCACAAGTAAATTATAAAGTGTTTGCGGATAATTTTTTTACTAGCATGAGATTGATAACAGCACTGGAAGATAGAGGAATGATGTATACTGGAACTATGAGAAAGAATAGGTGCGTGGATGCAAGCTAACTGAAGAGAAAGATCTGAAGAAATTAGGTCGTAGAGTAGAAGATTCATGTAATGTTATTGCTTTGCGTTGGTATGACAGCCGAGCGGTGAGCTTACTTTCTTCTTTGGTTGGCAAGGAACCTGTACAAGAAGCAAGACGATGGGTAAAGAAAAACAAAGACTATGAAAGCTTTGTAATTCCCGCAATAGTGGCCAGTTATAACAAGAGTATGGGCGGCGTGGATCTTCTAGATGCCTTCGTCTCAGCATACAGGTTCAAGCTAAGATCGAGACGTTGGTACATGTACTTATTTTGGCATGTGTTGATGCTGGCATTAGTCAATGGATGGAATGTGTATCGCAGAAATTATGTGCTCTTACGACTGCCAAAGAATGAGACGCTGTGTCGTAGAAAGTTTCAGGCCAGAGTTTGATTTCTCTAGTCATTGTCGATACCAAACAAAGGAGGCAACTGTGTCTTAGTCAATCTGACAAACCTCCAAAGAAGAAAGTTAAAGCAGGTCCAACAGAAGATGTAATGTACGATCAAGTTGTCCACTGGCCAGCTAAAGTTGATCAACGTGGACGGTGCAGATATTGTGACAACAAATCATCGTTCACAACTACTATTTGTACCAAGTGCGACGTACGCCTCTGCTTTGTGGAAGGACGAAACTGTTTTTTGAAATTTAAAATACTATTTTAATCACGAGAACCCAAATGAAGAAGTGATGAATTTACGAATATTCATCTGCATATAATAACTACATTCTAAATGTTACATTATTCTTAATCTAATTTTGTGAAGTGAACTTGATTTCAGTCATTTTATTCCATTTCTCTTACTTTACCCTCCCATTCTGTAACCTTAATTTATTGAATTTGTTCTTTCAGAAACTCAACTGGATTGGTTCAGGGGTTCCTTTCTGCGATCGCTGTCGTGTCTCCGCACAGTATGACAGTTGAGCGTTGTGTCTCTACTTTCAACGTGTTGTTCTCGAAGCAGCGAAGCTCTACATCGACTGAGACATTGAATGACCGATTGATGATATCCTGGAATTCGGTGCCGAACGCCCTTTTCGATGCTCGACCTTCCGTTGCGGAGTTTTTGAAGAGGAAAGAAAGAAGAGAAAGTGCTCCTACTGTAGAGACTTACAAGAAAAGAGATTTTGTCAAGAAATTTTGGAACTGAACTAATATTCAGAATACATCTAAAAAACAATACAAAACTCTTTTGTTCTACTAACTACTTCTTGTCTATCAAGTTAAACAAAAAATATAATGTCGACAGAATGAATAATAAGAATTAAGCATTTAATAGTGCTAAAATCAAAAATAATGAAAAAAACGAAAAATGAATCATTCTAGGTTTTTTTATAATTGATTGAACAAAAAATATGCATTTGGCCCCCACTCGCATTTTCTTAAAAAAGGCACTGTAAAATAGCCTATGTTACTGTGCAATTCCATCCGTTCAATTATATTGGTTCTATTATTATTTGTACTATGACTAAAAGTGCGTAAATATAACTTTGCATATGAATATTACAACAATGAAGTGGTAGTTTTTGTTATATAATAAGGCCAATGTAGCACATGCGCTACATTGTATAAAAGCTAGATTTAATCATTAATTTTTTTTTAAATTATGGTTCAAAATGCTTGGAATGAGTATTAGAATGCAGGGAAAGTAATTTACACCATTATTTCTTTGACTGGGTCTAACAGGGTTAAAAAAGGAACAATTGAACTAACCAAGTCAAGGAACATAAGAGTTATAAATTTCCTTTAAATCAATTAGAAATTTTGTCTTGATGAAACTATGCTTACTCACTGATATTTACAACTGTAGATTTTGATCCTATGGTGATAGTTCTACAGTGAATACTGTAAATGCTGCGTAGCAATTCATATATGATCTTAAATAGTTTGACCATTTTTGTATGAAGTGCTAGAAAGACTGTAACTAAATCGACATTAAACTGAAGCTTACAGAATTATAATTACCAGGTTACCCAAAATAGCACCCGACATTTTCAATGATGAAAGAGCACGATGAAAATTTAAAAACACACAATCGTAATCATTTAAAGGCACTCAAAAAATTACTTACTAATTTCAAATCTTCATTTTATACTGTTTTTCAGGAAGTCCTAAGTAATGAAATAATAAAATATATAAAAGAAACAATAATTACCTTTGATATTTGTCTTCCAGCTTCGCCAGTGCAATACGACTGCTTGACAAGTGAATGGCAACACTTGTAGCCCCACTGACCATCAACCCAATAAGAACCCCAGACAGACTAAATATTTCATTCAAAAATTCCAAAAAGTTCATTAAAAATTGCAAATTGAGGAAGAATATTCGTGCAAATAACAAATTTTAGGAAATATTTTTCTATTGCACTAAATAAAATATGGATAAACAAGGACGAGGAAAATGAGTCTACCTTATGATTGTTTGGATATATGTCTTCTTCATAAATGGATTTTACAGTTGTAGTAGTTTGACCTTTGATAACCCTGCCCTGCCGTGAATATTCAACGTAGTTTTCTGTTTGAGACATCAGTAGTGATTTAGACGGTACTTCTAAGTATTCTTCCCCACCATACTAAATAACAAAATTAGTTAACACGTTTGTAGCAGATATGGAAATTTATTTATAAACTTTTTGATTACATTCATAGAATTTAGTCCAATTAAACCAAGTTTGCTATTTTAATTACCAATCGAAGCCAATGGTGACTCCATCTTAAACTATGTTCACAAAAAATAATTCATACATAACTAATATANATTATGTAATAAGTTTATTTTAAGTTTAGTTTACAATGCTAAATTAAGGTTCCCTGGTTTTGGTGATATGTAATCTTATTGCTCAATTCAATTTGTGAGGGAAACATGATCATATGATTTTATGTTGTAAACAAAGGCAGGTAAAAAGCCCTTTGTATAAATATGAGCAGCTATATAGAAATCATTTAATAGAGTTTATCTCAAATCAATTGCATTTATTTTCTTCCTTACCTTATTTTGGTTAGTCATTATGTTGAATATAATTATTGTGTAATTTTCTAGCAACAATTTGGGAGTAACTTCTTCAAGTACTGATGTGACAAGTAGCATTCAGACAGTAAGCAGACCAAATTGTGGACCACAGTAGGTTAGGTGTATGGCTACATGAAGTGTAGAGTCACTCAGGGTCTGCTTTTTTTCAATCTTATTAGTTTGGCACTCTGAAATAGTGTTGCTTTGATTTCCTGATTCACTGCTATCTATTTATATCAATTTCTTTTAATTGATTATTTGAATTTCGAGTGTAGTTATTTGATAGTGTTAGTATTTGTCCCCTCGATTTGAATTACGTGTGATTGCTCGTTTTAACTTTGCGAGGGAAACTGTGCTTTGAAATTGTAAGCAAGTCAGGTAATAAGTTACAGATTTTTGTAATAAATATCTGAGTCACTGTAGCGAAGCGCACAATACATTCGGTTTCCTTCTACTCCGTTTGGTCTTTTCAATTATTTATCTATTAACCCCTTCAGATTCGTCGTTAAAGATTTGTTGATAATTATTGCTTAAGATCCGATGACAATTCAGCAAGAAACTGCACCGGGTCTGGGGCGACAAATAGGTCCTTAACGGTGACTGCCCGAATCGTGGCCGCTTTAGGTCACGACTACGTGTAGGGAATAATATCTTTTATTCGATCTGTTCGTACATGCACTTAATAATTTGCACTTTGCAAATATACTATGCCGTTGGCGAACGTGAATGCACAGCAATTATGTGCCTGTTATTTATTATTTATTTACATGAGGTGAGATAAGAGAACTCTGTGATAAATTGTTTATTGAGCTAGAAATTAATACTTGAGACACACAATTAGCACCTTGGCGAGTATGAATGGGTTCAAAGATCTGGCTTCGGCGTGATGCCGTGTGAATTGGTCATTGCTGGAGTTCTTTTTGGAATGGAATTTCTTTATTTGTTAGGCAAAAAATCGTTGAACCACTAATGTATGTTTTCTGTTAGAAATGCGGGTCGCTCTCTGCTATGGTAGACTTTGCAACCTTCGATCTAAACTCTTGAGTTACCCAGTACCGCTAGAGTAGCCAGAGCTCCCCGCGATTCTACAATATGAGGTCATTAAAGTAGTAAATAGCTTAGACCCTTCTGTATCTACATGAAGCAATGGAGTGCCCATATTCATTTTAAAAAGTACATCAAGTATTTTTCAGAATATTTACATTTGTATTGAACTAATAGTTATCCCCAAATGCAAAAAAGAGATCCAACAAATTGCAAAAACTACAGACCAATATCGATAACTAACCCCATATCTAAAATTTTTGAAGGATTGTTATGCAATCAGTTAATTTCGTATCTAAATGAACACAAGATTTTATCTTCAAATCAATTTGGCTTTAGAAAGGATTTGGATACAATGGATGCTATACTGTTCTTAACTGAGAAGACTCGCTATTTTTTAAACAGTAATATTTGCAGTAGTGTTGCATTACTTGATCTCAGCAAGGCTTTTGGTAGTCTAGATTTCTGTATACTTGATAAAAATTGAAAAGCTATAGGTTTGACACAGCAACAAGAACATTAAATAATAGCTTTCTTACAAATAGAAAACAACGTGTACGAATTGATATTTACTTTGATTACATCACAACTAACGGAGGAGTCCCACAATGCACTGTCTTAGGTCCTAACCTGTTCAACCTTTACTTAAATGCTATATCAGACCATATTATTGACAGCAACACAATACAGTATGCTGATGACATATGTTTAATAAACCGGTGTGTAAGTCCAATAGTTGCTACAAAGAAGTTGCAGAGAAATATTAACAAACTCATGATCTACTTCAGCCAAAATAAACAATGAATAAGGACAAAAACCAGTTTATTGTCTTCACACTAAGCGAGTCGAAACAACTTATTTCAAATTGCAACATATCAGTTTCTGAGAATGCGTCACTTATTGTGCCAACAGATACAGTTGAATATTTGGGTGTCACAATTTATAGTGACTTCCAATATAAGGACTTCATTCGTAACAAAATCCGAAAATGTCATGAGGCATTCAATGTCTAAAACAAATAAAAATTATTACTAAGAGTAAATGCACTAGTAATAAGTCATTATAGGTATGCATGCATGTTAATACATGATCTAAGTATTACGCAGACGGAACAAATAAATAGAGTGTTTAACTGGTGTATCTGTACGATGTTTAATGTTAAACAAGCAAACAGTGATTTCATACACAAAGCATCAATACTTTCACCAATTTACATTTGCATATATACCAGTCTTGTTCACATGTTTAAATACCCTAATCGAAATCAGCAATTATTTAGTCTATTCAAGTTTAACAAAAGAACAAACAAATGCATCAATAATGTACAAATAAAAAGTAAATTTTGGAAAGGAGCATATACTACAAATGTCTGTAATCTTTGAAACAAGTTAGATTCAAATACTTAAAGAAAACCTGCTTGCAAACCAATTCATATTTGGATATTAAAAACTCAAAATGTCTAGCAAAGTACTAAATACTCATTCTGTATTGTTAATTTTTATTCCTTTTTGTTGTGCTGTTTTCTTTTTTTAATTATTGTTTTTTACTTAATTTTTGTAGCTTTTGTTTATTTAATTGTACATTCTGTATATTCATTTTGTAAATATGTTTGTATATTTTGTAAATAATTGCACATATCATTTTTTGCAAATTGTATATATGGAATTTGTGCAAGCAGTAAGCAAAAATAAAGGCTATTTAACGATATATATATATATATATATTGGAAATCTTTGAACGCTTAATGCATTTCATTTTTTACAAATTTGAGTTGCATGCGAAATTTTTGCTTTGCTGCTTTAAACGGTTTTGGTCACCAGCTCTGTCAGACATTTTAATACTAATACTAATACCAAAAGGTACATACCGACACTGAATAAATAAAAATTTAGGNTATATATATATATATATATATATATATATATTGGAAATCTTTGAACGCTTAATGCATTTCATTTTTTACAAATTTGAGTTGCATGCGAAATTTTTGCTTTGCTGCTTTAAACGGTTTTGGTCACCAGCTCTGTCAGACATTTTAATACTAATACTAATACCAAAAGGTACATACCGACACTGAATAAATAAAAATTTAGGACAAAATTCTAGTCTTAATAATATTAACAGGTGATGGAAACCTTTGAAAATATGGAAGTTTTCAGTTCTGAAGTCACTTCTTCTTTTCGCTTTTCATATTGATTTTTCATTAGCTCCAACTTAGTAGGTTCCGACATTAGATGCAATGGGACACTGCGCTCGGTAGCTTCCCATGCGAAAACTAAATAAAATATAAATTTCAACATTTACTGCAAAAATAGATTAACCCATCAAAAACCAAAATTTGAAAAGTGGCATACTTTACAAAAATATCAATAAGGTTCCCAATTGAGTACAAATATAGGGTAAAATCAAATTCTATTAACTCCAATTCAAACATCAAATACTTCTAAAATTTTTCTTCATTTTCTTGTCGTGGTTAAGCAATATTGCTATAAATGCATGCCTTTTTCAAATAACCTTGTTTTATTCTAATATATCTCGTATTTCTGCTTCAAGATTCTCACCCGCATGTACCCCCTAGATGGAGCAAATTGAAAATTAAAAAAGTTTTCCAAGTGCATTTCCTAAGAACCCAAATTTGGACGATGTCATATGTTGTGGCATGTTTCTTAAATTAGTTAATTACATTTTCAGGGTCAGATAATACTCTATTCTCTATAAAAAAAACATTCAAAATAATTGCGAATTAAACTAAAGTGATCATATTCAACTTTATAGGAGAATCCCTCTACAATTGGTAATCTAATTAATCTCGAAATTTGTCGAGGAAGTGAAAAATGATTACATTATTCAAAATTTCATTTTCAATAGCAGTAGACGCTTCAATACAGTTGGTGGATTTCCCAACGTGCTATTCAGATTTCTTGGAACTGATTGTTGCAATTGGGAGTCTTAATTTAACATAGAAACCGCTTATGAGAAATTGCAAAATTTGGACTTCAAAAAAGTATATATACAGAACCGAACCGACTGGTAAACAGCAATTGAGTGGACATTTGCAACATGAGCCGAATTAATATTTCGCTAACGATGTACTTCAGAATTGTCAAACGATATCATGCAGTCTTGAAAAAATTTTTTCACAGATCAAGATAATACTTTCCAAAGACCAAAAATTTTTGCCTGACAATGTTAAGAAGGTGTTTAAGTTCAATTTCAATTTTGTAATTGTGAAATCGAATGAAATTTTGGAAAAATCTGTATTTTTCTAGTAAGTCCACTGTTATCCGGTTAGGTTAACAAAAATTAAATGTTAGGAGATCTTAGATTAATATTTTCTATTCTATAAGTTAATAAGTGGTTTGGCCTACTACTCACAGCTCAATGTAAAAAACGCAATTGAAACAATTGTGCGCTGCGGCAACCCTGCGAAATTATATTTTAATAGTTTTTTAAATCTTTTAATGATTTTGCCTTTCTCATTGTTTTTAGTAATAAATAGATTCAAACTTCAATTCTAACCATGTGCATTGGAAATTTCTGCAGCTTCACCAGTATACCGAATGAAATTATCTCCTTTGTACGCGATATCTTTCCCATTAGTGGTGTTCGCAAATGGGTCTTCGCGCATAGAACGAGACTTCGCATCATAATACGCGGAATTGGGATCAAGATTATATAAATACTTCGCAGTATCTTCACGAATACGCAAATTGGGAATTGTACCACGCCTAGAAAAATTTAATAAAAAAGTAAAATTACCAAATTTTATAAATATTATACAACTATTACATTGCTGTGCCTCAAAACTTTTAATGCAGGAAATTTAAATTTAGTAGTGAATACTTTAGTTTTTGAAGCAGAGAACTTTGTAGAAAGTAGAATGATTATGCAGTGATAACAGGTGAAAAATTTAATGTTTAAAACTTTACATGTGACTAAATCATTATCCATATAAAATTTATACACAAATATTAATACTACATAGTTGATAAAAAGAAAATACTTTTTTGCATCCCACTTGTCCTCGAAACTACACATATCAGTCTCATCCGTAATTTTGTATTCGTCATCGTCACAAAGCTTATCATCGCCTTCTTTCTAAATTTACAGTAGTAAATATAGCATTTAGAGTGTTTATTGGGAAAGAGGAAACATTTTAGTATTTTATAACAATATTGTAAATTGCAAAAAACTAATTTGACTTTCTGCTCTTTCGAGATCTGCTTGTAATCGTAGGGTTCATCAAACTATGATGCAAACTTTATTCGAATCTCTGCTACTCGCAGTAATTAATTTCTTTGATATTTCTATCATGACCGATGTGAACGATGAAATGTTACTACACAAAACAATAGAATAACAACGTATTGCATGAAAATTCTGATACTTTCTAAGGTGTATTGAGGGCATGCGAAAGGTCTCTAAGTAGAAAACTAGTAAAACAATATTAACAAATCTAGTATATTCATAAAAACTAACTTTGATAAAGAATTGATTCGAAAAAAACGAAAATTTCGATTAAGATTTAACTGAAAAATACGTCATATGATTCATGACAAAAATACAAGAAAAATTACTTAGAACTAAATTATTAGGTTGTAAGGAAAAGCTATTCGTCCTTTACTAACACAATATATATATATATAATTATTAAAGAAAGACACACGATTATATAACATAGTATAAACCATTATTGTTATGATGTATTACTAACGATTAAATAAATTATATATTCCAGTTTTAGAGGAATCTGAAAGAATGAGTTAAAAACGGATTTGAAACAAGATCATTTTTCAATTGAAGTCATATCTTAGTTCAAAGCAGTGGGGTCGCGTCTTTAGTTGCCCGGCCCCACTAAAGAATCTTAAAAAATATATATCAAGCTCTAAATATTTGAAGAAAATACAAATTTCCATATTTTAGTGATTGAACTTAAATATTCCGATTAATATACTGTATAATTAAAGTTGCATATTAATTAAATAAACGGACGTCTCAAGCACAATATCTATTTAGAAAGGACGGGGCGACATTTAATTAATTGCTACGTATACTCTTAATAGCCAATCAACAAAAAGCAAGAACAGTAGGCCACGGTTAGACTAGTGATTGGTTCAAAGAATTGCACGTCTAACCGCCCTAGATAATTAGCGATGTGACGATCACAAGGAAATCGAACGCGCACGATCTCTTAAAAGAACCCATGATGAATTTGGTCAATCTATTATATATTAATCTTCTGGCGTAATTTTAAAAAGGAATGGCGGAACTTTCTCATGCTAAAATGTTTGGAAATTAAAACGCATAATTTGTTGCTTGTAAGTGCTTAAAAATCGAATTATGGATATTACTACTAATTGAGACGATTTGTGATATTAGCAATATTTGAACTACAACCTTTTATGAACACCCCACTATAACTTTTGAATATCAATGATTCAAATTTAATAGTATAAAGCATGGCTCACTGAAGTAGCCATGTAGACAATGAAAATGTACATGTTGTATAACCATAACCATAGAGATATTGATTTCACATTGCAAAATCAACAAAGGTGTACACAAAAAATTAGCGTTGTATTTAAGAATATTTTATGTAAATTTTATATCAGGTGGCCTCTGGTCGAAAATTTACACGCTACACCACTGGTTTAAAGTCAACAGTTATGAATGTGTATTAAACAAATGACGCTGGAGTTTCTCATCCACTGCAATAGTAGTTCGATATGTACACGGTCAATTCCTTTAAAGTTTCATCAAATCGAAATAAATTAGCAAGTGGGCGAAAATTTGTTCGTCGTTAACCCAATGAAGCTTCTCTGCATTTTGCTTAGATGCGCTATCTATATATCCTGTCAAAAAAATAGCAAAGGCAGAATTCGTGGTATTCGATTACGTCACTGAGCTTATGTGCAATTTTAGATTGCATTCATTTGATTTTCCCATTGCTGACGTCGAATTCTGTAGATGTTGTCTTCCCTTTGAATTTATATTGCTTTTGAAAATTCCTCTGCCCTCACAATATTGCAAGAATAAAATTTTGAACAAATAAATAATATCTGTTTGGAACTATTCTAAATAAAAAAATCATGAAAAACGTAATCAATTGTTATTTTAACAAAGAGGCAAAGAATTTCTTTCCAAACTATTAGTTTTATTAAAAAGATAAGTATTTCTAAAAAAATTCTAGAAAAGGCCAATGAAATACAGTTTTTAAAATTTATTTTAAACTACAAAAAACTTGGTACCTTGCAGGGAACAGTTGCAACTTCGGTATCTACCTCCTCCGCTCGCAATCGTTGCTTTGCTAGTTCAAACTGGGCATAATCGTTAACAACCGACTTGTATTCAGCTGGGTTATATCCGGCCCACCGATCTCTTTTTCCTTCAAAACTTTTAGAAATCTTGGGCGCAATATATTCATCAGGTTGAAAATTTTGCTGACTCCACTTTGCACCAACTCTACGTGGTCTTTCCATACATGATTTGCGAGTATGAGTAGTTGATCCACAATTTGAGCACGCCCCCTTGCGGAAACGAGTCACAATAGAATCCTAAAAGAAATTTTTAAGCAGAATATAAAAAAAGAAATGCCGACTCAATGTGTCTTCGAATAAATGTCAATAAATTTTTTTTGCCGTAAAGAAGAATATCGATCAGAAATATAAACGGAAACTCCAGTAGTTTTAGATCATATTTGTAGCAAATGTTGGTGGGTATTTTTAAATTACATAAATCTAAACAACTGCTAGCTACACTATTTAATTGTTAATGCGACAAAAAATTAGAATAGGCTAAAAAACTAGCAATTAGAATAGAAAGCTAGGGACCAACATCATTCAAGTAAAAGTGATCGTATTTGTTTATTTTTAGGATTGAAATAAAATTGTATAATAAAATTAACATAATTCCTCCTAGGACATTCAAGAATATGGGATTGATGAAGGTCCCAAATTGAAATGTACAAAATACAAGATGTCGTGAAGACAGTTCTTGTTGATGTGGCGCACACTATTATGAATTTTATGCGTAAATCACTGGTTGTTGAGGAATTTGTTACCTGAATTAGATTTAATTTGCAAGCTTTAGATGCTGACTCGCAAAAGATGCGATTAATGGACAATTAATTCGAGTTTGTTTCAGAATTTGTATGGTGAATCGACTTTCTGTGTAATCACAGCTTGCTTGTTCTCTCTTAAGTAAGCTATTCAAGAGCGCCCTGAGCCAATTTGGCAATACAAAATGTTCCGGAACTTGGACGGATCCTCATGTTAATTCAAGGGCGCTGCGGTATTGGCATGCCGTTCAAATCTTCTTCGGAAGCCGCGCAAAGTGTGGGACCATTAAAAAACCGTAAAACATTATTTGCTAGAGTTAATGAATCATTGAAATACCGTCTTTAATAATCACACGCAACTGATGGTAAATTATTATTTCGAATCTGTACAATATAACATACAACATAAATTAGGAATATCAAATTTTACGCAATACAAACATTCTGTTAATAACATCACGGGTTATGTGAATGATAGTGAAATATATATTTTTAAAAATTCATAAAATGTTGAATTTGATTAGATTTTATAAAATTTGGTTTAGATTATTTGCATTATTTTGATATATTATGTATGGATAATATATTCATGTCACAAACATTTGTAATAGAGGGGGAGAGGGTTACACAATATACGATCGCAACCGTACCACATGAATAGTGTATGACTGCAACCGCACCACTCCGCAAAATTATAATTAAAGTTTTAATGTTCTCAAAATTTTTGATGAATATGATAGATTTATGTAGAAAAAAATACTCTTGCTGACTGCTTTAGAAGTTTGAATACAATGTACAAATTTTCCTTGTTTTATTGATTACACCCGAGAAATTAGTAAAAGGATTAATCAATTGCCTTAAGTTTAGTAACCCCAAAATTCTAAACTAAAAAATCTAAAACAATGTGATGTCCAAAAGCATTCAAGAAAACGCTAAAATCATGTTCGCATGTTTTATTGCACTGTCGATGCCCAATTGAATTTAAAATGAATAACAAATACATAGTATAATCAAAACTAGTCAGCTTTACCTTTTGGACTCCCTTAGGATGATGATCCTCATCTATTGACGCATATTGCTTTTGTTTTTCAGCATGAGTTCTTTGATGGCGAAGGGTAGGCTTATCAATGCCAAGATACCACGGCGTCTGCACAATAAACTGTGGTATGTGAGGATTGATTTCACTAAATTATAACAAGATTAAAAACTAAAGTAAAATACGTAACAAAATATTGTAGAATAATATTGAAATTTGGAACATGAAATTGCAAATGACATCAATTAATGGTCAAGATTTTTATACAAATGAAAATCACACTGAATCAATCGTACTTGCCGTCTTCATCAAGCTCCGCAGGTGCAGCACCAGCCTTTCGTGCTTCTTCCAGTTCTTTTTGCTTTTTCCAATCTTGACGACTTTGCTTTTTGAATTCTTCAGCTTTAATTTTTTCATGGTCAATTTTTTTAACCGATTTAGAATTTTCCAACATATTTAGTGATACAAACACTATAAAAGAAAAAAATAAGTTACTTTCAGTTTCCTGAAATTATTAAATATGAAATCTTGTCCGAAAAAATTAATATAAATACGTTGTTTTTAACTACATAAAATACAATTTACAGTAGCATAAATATTTTAAAAAAGCAATCAAATGAATCCAAGCTATGAATGTGGACCAATATTTCACGGGTTTTTGAGTCAAAATAAAGGTTAAACACCTTCTAAAAATAATTGGAGATATTTTTCGAATAGCATAAGACGAATAACGGTTGTACATACCATCACATAAAGACTAGGATTTCTACTTTTGGGATTACTTGGTTATGCCTTTCGGGACTTAAAAGCTGTAAAAATGCTAAATTTTTAACACATGTAAATTATTTGTTTTTTACATGTCGTTTGGTGTGTAGCTCGTGTATCTAAGTATAGTACAATTTAAAAATTGCTGAAAATTTCAAAACTTAAATTCCAGGATACTTAGTAAGCAAAATTAACTTGAGCAGGGGATTGTAAAAAACCGTGGGAATTACAAACCCTAATAAATACTACACTAGTAGTAATAAACCTACGCCAAGTGGAAAAAAATATCTGGTCATAATTGAACATATTTCAGAAATAATTTAAGTACAAATTTGGTAAATTTCCTACCGGCTTCAAATATTGATTGCCGTTGTCTATCTTTGGCTCTGGAGTTAGAACGAATTCTGTCTGTGCATGCATTGATTCAATTATACGGTAAATTCTATTCACACAGTTCACTCTGTAAATTGCTAAATACGCCCCAAACGTCTATGTACAGAAAAAGAAATATTTGAGCATAGCTGTTGAGTGCACTGGTTTCATAGCTTTAAAAATACAGCACAGAAACAATCTTAGCACAAATTTTCATTAATACAACGAAGTATAATCACCAATAAATGTGTCAATGTCCCAAGAGCTGAACCCCTTTTTAATGAAATTTAGGGTCATTTTTTTTAGATGTAAGCAAAAGACTTGTATCTTTAAAGTTACACTTCGCATCTTAAGAATAAGTAGTTAAATATTCTATACATTCTATATATTCTCCTTTTTAAACTTATAAATAGTCCTTTCTAAATATAATATCTACAATGCTTAACATTGAGAAAAATAAAGTTGATGATATATATATATATATATATGTTTCGACAAACATTGTTGTCATCTTCAAGCATTTGTAGCAATGTTCCCGAACTTTTTCAATAAATGTTTTTGATTTTTAATAAATGTTTAAATTTGATTGATGTCTCTATTTATTAAGGTTTTCTTGGTTGATTTAATACATATGGCTTCTGCTATCTTAGTTTCAGGATGTTTTACTAGTATGTTAAATATATATATATATATATATATATATATATACATATATA
>CABFPE010000818.1:76083-89679 GCA_900660155.1 Hofstenia miamia
TAGGTAACTGTGACAAGTTCCACATAACACTTTTGGTAAACGATCATCCAAGTCGAAGTTGCCATCTGCCATAATATGTTGATTGATAAGAGTCAGTAACTTTGGAGTTATATTTTGCATTGATTTTGATTTATTGAAGCAAATTAAGCAAACCATACTTCTAAAATCTTTGTGAGACCGCTTGAATATACTAGAAAAGGAAGCCATGCTGTTGAATCTGAATGACTGTTGTAACAAATGAAGCAGCGTGAGTTGAGTTTTAAACCTGCTGCAGATAAAGCAAACAGTGGGGTAAATAATCGATAATTGCAACGTCGATTCACTTAGTAAGCGTGTGCGCGCAATACTGACTTAGATAATTTTCTTCTTACAAGCTTACAAGTTGACTTCGTTACTGCTGTTATCTCATTAACCAATCACTATGAAGCTCGAAATTAGTTTCCCTACATCGCGAAGTAGTTTCATATGGCCAATCACTTGACCTACTTTTAAGAAAAAGGACCATAAAAATAGATTGAACCGGTCAAGTATTTTATTTTTTGTATTTTTTAATCAGGATGGGACCCAGAATGATACTGCATGGACGAAATCTGTAGTGGATTTTTTTCGTTTTTTCTATATATAGACTCACCGTGGGAATTGCGTTAGTTATATTGTCGCTAAAAGTAGCACTAACACCAATCGCATTTTACAATCAACCATTCTTTGCGATTAAAATTAAAAGTATGCGCTTCAAATATTCATAAAAAATTTATTGTATTAAAAATTCTAAAGTATGAATTGTTAAATTTTGATTCATACGCTAACATTTTTCAGTTTAGTAGAACGTTATATTTATACAGAACTGGACTGTGACCTAAATGTCAGTATTTGTTTAATGCAGCAGAAAAATTTTATTACAGTGTCGTTTATCCAAAACTACCATCCTCGAAGTAAACTATAAATTTTAATCAGTAATGACAAAGCAAATGTTTAATTAGTCTGTAATGCTTTTAAAACTTTTGCGAAATTTTAATTTTTGGTTATGCATTTAGAATTTTATATCCTTGAATTTGTCAATATTTATATAGAAATTGTAAAAATTGCTCCGATGATGGCTTTACTCGCAATTAGTTCTAGCTAAATGTAAACATTTTTGGTGCGATATTTTGCATTCTTTAATACAAATAACGGCAAAAGAAATGTTTTTTGAAAATATAGAAATTGAAATTTTTTGTTTGTAGTTTCAGATTTTTATTTGAACCCTCTAAATCAAAATCTTTAATTTCAATATTATCAGAATTTACATACAGGATAATGAAAAATTCCTATCTTGATTCACAATTATAAATTAACAGTGAACAAACAAATTTATACGAATGCATATTCATAAAACAAACTAGTGGCCTGCCACACGCCTACTTTATTTGACAAACTTCTTGTGAATATAGACTGATCTTCAGCAACTTTTTGTCTGTTTTCAACACTAATACTGTTATAATTTTTCTTGTATGATGACTATGCGAATCCAAGTTTACAGTGTCCAGCAGAATTTGTCAAATCGCAAAGAATTGAATTGGTTAGTGCTTTTTTATATTTGCCAGAAAATGTTCTATTTTTCTAAAATTCCATTCGTAATAAACAGCATATTTATAAATATCTTCAAACTCAGTGTCTAAAATGTGTAAGAAATGAATTAACTATCTATGCAAGGTCTAAATATAAGAGGTTTTACGTGAACACCCTCTCTTTAATCTCTTACCACGCAAGCGTTATCAAACGAAATGTTAGATATAATATCTGGGATATGCTTCTTGGGCATGTAAATTTTAAGAACATAATAAACATGCAGACATCCTAAGATATAGTATTCATTCCCGATTTTCTTAAGATTGACCTTTAAACTTGATAATCAACTTTCAGTTGTCCTTGTTTTTCTAATATTTTACAAATTTAAGTTGTTTATGCAAAAAATATAAATATATTCATAATTGGTTTAATGTAAAGATTCCTTAGGAATCTTTCACTGTTTCAGACATGTTGTTGTCTAAAGTCTTTTTAACAGTGTCATTATCGGTTGTAAATTTCAGTTGGTTTTTTGAAAGTCGTATTTACTTTAGGCAAATGGATTCCAGCTTTTCAATCTTGTCATAGTCATTTAAGTGGTGAGTTTCTGCACTGCAATGGGCTGACTTTATTTTAAAAATCCATCTTTTCTAAATGCACAGCGCTTATAGCAACTGTCTACAAGCTTTCAATAAATTCTGCCGAGGGCCCTTTGCTTCTTGAAAATAAGCAACATTTTTATTACTTTGTGAATGTGGAGACTAATGTAGATTTCTTAAAATTAGAATAGTTTTTTAAATGTGTTTTTCAATTGATATATGAGGTTATGCATTGTATAAGATACTGACCTTCAGCGTTTTTCAATTGTGAACGTCCAAATCATAAATCCCCAGTTGCAGTGGGTAATGTCTATTTTTTGAAAAGTTGAATTGTTTTGCATCTAATGTCGAACATGCGCAAATGGAAAGATATTTCCGCAAAACCAATTGTGTTAAGATATACATTTATATAAAAATGTTTAATTTCCTACTAGGCGTTGCTGTTGTTGTTTTGTTTATACATGGTTATGGTTTTATGATTTTCATGACTTCGAGCCTAGACTTCTTAATTTTATGTATTTTAGCACTTGAATCACGTGCCTTGGAGGATGACGCAGAAATATTCAGTGTGATAGAAGCCTATTGTCAAAGTTCACAGAACAGAATGACTCTTCATTCAGGTAACAAACCAATGCAGTCCCCGCCTCCTCCGAATGCTCTTCCTCTCCAGTCTAAATCCCCTTCAAATAAACGACACTCTCTACCAAATTTCAGAAAAAAACTCCAAATATCACGCTAAGGCCCTCTTTCTAAGTCGTCATCAATTGTTAAATATATTAATTGTATACCTAATGTTATTATCCAGAGCTGTTGAAAATGCTCCGTATTCTCATTTTCATGTCATCAAATTCCTTTTCAATGCTCTGTTATTTTATTGGCAAATTATTTAATTGGTTTATTTTTTAACCAATCAGTAAGTAAACACTTGTCTTGTGAGCTCGCATGTCTTTTTTGTTTTTTGCATGTTGCTATTACAAATCATTCTTTTTATGCATGTTATTTCACATTGTCCTCATTGTAGATTTATATTGCACCATTATGCACAGTAGACTTGCAATAAGTTTGAATCTCAGCATAAGAAATGTAAATCACAAGATGTGTAAACATGTTACAATTGATAATTTATCTTCTCAAAATATCACAAGTATCGTTAAAGGTTTTTATAAACTAATTTATATGTTGCACCAGAAATCACAACCTTTTCTTAAACTAATGCTCTGACAGGTATCCTGATCGCGGCTATATCCCAGTCATTATTGATTAGGCGTTCGTCTGACTATTTGTAATGTTACATTACTATTGATTAATTTAAGTAGTGTACGTATACGTGTGTTCATTGCTTATGAATTTGTTGAGTTTTAGACTTGTATCTTAATGCATGCATCGGTGTTTAGGTCTTTTTAAATATATATATTATATATATATATATATATATATAATAAAATATTATATATACAATGGTTACATGGCGTCAGCAGTGAGTAATTTGTTGGTTCTCAGAAGTCTGTGCTTGCACTGAACATGGTTTTATGCAATGTGTTAAACTTGGGAACGCAATGGTTTTTATAGAGAGGTCACGATTTCTTTTTTTACTCAAAATTGCTGCCCCATGTAAGCGTTGTTTTGTTTACCTGCTTTGATGTACTAACATTATTGCTTGTTTCAGCTCATAATTTAATGAGCATTGCACCTTCTCCGCAATCTAAAGACCTTGCCCGTTCGCAGTCACTGCAAAATCATAACAGAAACAATCAGCAATGGAGCCGATCACCTACCTCACCCAGATCTTTCACACAAAGAAAGTTGGGCTTAGTCTAGATTTTTAATGCATTTTATGCATGCTTTATGTGTATATTTATTTTTGACGTATTCACTGTGAACATTTTGGGACTTATATCATTTCTATTCTTTTAACTGATTTTTGTTGCAGTTATTTTTCAGCAGAGATGATTTACTGAGATCTTCTTGGAAGTCATTGATTACCTCTGCTGAACAAATAATATTCATTTCGTGTTTCTTACATTTCAGTTCTTTATCATTTAACACCTTAACACAAATTTTTGTTGAATTTCTGCTTTTTATATCTTGCTCTTGGCTTATGTTTTAATAACTGCATGATTTACTTATAATGCTCACAATGAAAGCTGGTTTGCCAATAATTTTATTTGCTTTGTAGCTTTTAATTAGGTGCTTTTTAGATTTTAATAGTATTTTAAAGTTTTCATTTGTTTGTTTTTGTTTCTTTATCTAACTCAATGAATGTTTTCTTATGATAACATGTAACGCATGCGCTCCTCCGTTACTACAGACAGAATTTTTGTGGTGTATGATAGGGTTAACATATTTCTGTTTTAAGGTATCCTAATAAATTCACCTTTGCAATTTCATCATTAAGAAGCTGTGCAAAATAAATGACATTTCGGTTTTTCAAAATTGAAATTGATTTTCAAAGGACGACTTACAGTTGTTTCCAATAGAGTTCTGGAACTCCTTCATTTTGCATATGGAATGTTTATTTCTGTTGTCCTTTTTATAATCTAATGAGATTGTAATTTTTCTTGTAATATTCTATCATTCCCTTAAGTTGTCTATACTACATGATTAATTTTGAAAACAATTCTTTTATTTTCCGTTTGCTAATCACTCTTTTCTTTGTAATTAAGTAATAACTTCTTTATTTTTCAATACCATATCTGACCAATTTCAAAAATAGTGGATAGTGGGACATTTTGAATCTATTTTTAGTTCATTTTCGTTCATTATCATTTATGCTTATGTCATTTTCTATTTTCAACTCGTGCATTGTTATGAAAAGTTTTCTTATTGCATTATAATGAGGAAGAATTTTTGAATTTATAAAAAATGCAAGACTACAATAAATATTCAAATACAGATATATGCCAGAATGTACACCGGTTTTCTAATAGAATATAATGCTTAAACTGAAAAACCCTAATAAATTATGATCAACCGCTAACTTTGCAAAGCAATTTATTTGCACCAGTTATTATGTGCACAAGTTTAAACGATAAATTCTGATATAAGTATTTTATTTATCTGTGCAAATACACATTCATTTGAGTTGTTTATTTAAGAAGTGTCTTTTGCTAGCATGATATAATTTCGGGTTCGTTTTTATTTAATCCTACGAATTTGTTTTAAATGTATTTTTATTTGATCGTTAAACTTTAAATTATGTACGAATGTAAACATTACAAATCGAAATAGGTTTAAATCCTGCCCTGTAAAAGTGTGCTTGCTATGGATATACATGCGAAATGTATTGATGTATAAATCTGAACAAAATATAAAATTTTTTGAATTGTAGAAAATGAATATATTATAGGGTTAGATTTCCAGAAATCTTTTTGAAATACAAATAAGGAGTTTTTTATAAAAGCATTGTTTAAATCAGCAAAATCGAATGGGTGCCAAACATTTTTGCACAAAATCATAATTTTTTCAAATTAAAAAGATTTTTCATCATTAAATCAAACAAAATTACTAATTCGTTCATATTTCGGGAAGAAAATCATCGAAGAAGCGATTGTCAATTATTTGTCTAAAAATGTTCAAATTTTACATTCAATTGAACATATTAACATTAAATAACCCAACCGTTTATAGTTTATTGTAGATAAAGATTTACTTTTCTCAATAAACACTTCAATTGTCAGGAATGTCATAATACCTGAAATCATAAAACGAAAACGGCATTTTTATTCTGTATTTGGTGTTGAACACATTACTTTATGCTTCAGACATTTTGGCCTGCTCATGGAATTATTGCATGAGGTGAATATTTATACTAGAGTAAACTTTTTACAAATGCAGTTAATTTACTATTAAATTAATGTAACATTTAAACTTCAGGTAGACAGTTATTTCAAATACCTAAAAATATCAATTGGTCTTATATTAACATTCCATAGGTTTAAATTTTTTTGAAACATTTATGATGCAGAATACCGATGTACTTTTATCAATAAGCAACTTACTGCTGCAAAAATATTCGACAATTTTTATAATTTCATTTTACTGATACAACTTTTAGCCGCATTAATGTATTATCGTTCAAAATTACTGTATCACTAGAATATTGAATTAAATGGTAAGCATGAAATTAATGTAATTGTAAGAAACAAATTATAGGTAGAAGTGCTATTAAGCGAGGAAAAAGCATCATTGAAATTCTACTATTGTGAAAATCCTAAACACAATTTTATTGATGCTCTAAATTTTCCAACAGAATTTAAATGTGGATTAGCTTAGAACCAATTTGGGTCTTTGACAATAAATTTTTTCAATGTTGCAATGTTAGATTTTATAAAAATCTTTCGAATGTCTGTGCTATTGGAATATTGGCAAATCTTGCAAATAATCATGAAAGCTATAGCAGTTAATTACTTAACTGAAATTTTACCAAATTCTCTCCTTGGATAACTGAAAATTTAGTTAATAGCATACAGTTGTTAGTTTTTTTCTGAGTGATGATTTTATAATTTGTTTTCTTGCCATCACGTTTTATATATTTTTCAAAAAAACATTTAACACTAAAAAGTTAACAAGTCTAATGAGTAATGAACATTATTTTTTATATTTAGTTTTTGAATGAATTACTATTTCTACTTAAAGGGGTATGTTGAAGAATTTCACGTCAAGGTCAAACGTATTTATAATTATATTTATACATTTTTAAATTTTAGAGGCTATGCACTTAATTAATAATACTTTTATGAAAACGTGCAGCGGAAACCGGGGCTATTTTGATAGGGTTTTGAGGTATTTTCAGGTGTACAACCGATGCAGGAGTGCATTTTGCGCAGCTTGTATATTAATTTAAAAAAGAAACGCATAATTTATTTTAACATGTTTCGGCATGCCGCTGCCATTTTCAAAAAGTTTCCCACTATAAAATTTACAAAATATTCATCAAATTACATTTTTTTTATATTTTCGGTAAATTTAGTTTGTATTTATATTAATCTTTTTTTGTTTAAGCTTGGTTCCTTTAATTCTATATAAATTGATTCAATGATGCTTAGTTGAAAATTATCAATTGCCTTGGATAAAATTTTATATGTAAATTTCATATTACAGTTCTTTAAATGATCAGAGATGGTCGAATGAATTTTGTATATTATTCAGAACATTATGAATGTTGGTATTTCAATATTAGGTGGTGTACTGGAACATGCACGCCTTTTATGTTTTTTAAAAATTTTTAGTTGTCAAAGTTGCCCTGTGTTTTGGGGCAACTTTGATAACTTATCTGCTAACAAGAATCACCAATAGGGACCTCGGGGGCTTCTTTAATAAAAAATTGCATTTTAAAAAAGTAATATCAACCATTGCAACAATAAGTAGAGCAACACAAAAGTAATAGCAAAAAATAAGTTCTATATACCGTTACACATAAAATTTCAACACAAAATAAATAGAATAGCAAAAATAATTTCGGTTTCACAATTCACATTAAATTTCAGTCCAAATCAGAACCTACAAGCTCTGGCACGGCCACTAGCCGCCAAACTCGGGATCACAATTTTCTCAGTATCGTCCACCGAAACCGTATAATAAGAGCTACCCTCGTGAACACAAAAGAACCACTTGACTGATATTTCATTGTGTAATACTGAATTGTAGTGTCAAACTCGTTGGTACATGAAATTATTTTGCCTGATTTGCGTGCGGGAGATCTTTTTCGTTGGCAACATGTCACAATGAAATCACCTTCATTCAGCTCTTCTAGAGTAACAGGTTGGCGTGGCTGCACGATATTTTGTTCGGTGTCGGTATCACTACCGGTACTAGCATGCTCAGCACATCGAAGGCTTGATTCTTGCTCCAATTCAAAATCTGCAACAGTAATGCATTTTCCTGCTGTAATTCCTTTTCCACGTTTGTATTTGGATGGACCAGCAAGACAAGCATCCTTTTGTAAAAAATCATAAATCGCCTCTTATAAAACCGGCTGTTCTAGTGTAGTGCTAAGTAGACCCAATTTATCGATGATTTTCCTTAGATTGAACGGTACAAGTCTATTTCCACGGAAGTCGCTAAGAAGATTTGTAGAAATTCAATCTGCACCTTTCATATTATAATGAAGTACATTCATCAATCTGGGTACTTGGAATTCATCCAACTTAGTATCCAATCATGGCCTGGCTCATTATTTCGGAATACATCAACAACACGTCCTTGCCTATCAAGGTAAGATTTAACTATCACTGAGAGTTCAACACATGTCGATGGTTTTCGCCATTCACACAACTTGATTACAGTACTTTCTTCAGTCGACGTTAGGGCTTTGGGATGACCAGAATGTAAAGCTTTGCTTATACCAGTGTTCCATATGCAATACTATGCCGCCTAGAATAGAATAAAATTTCTTACTAAGTGTAGTACATTGGCATAATTAAACACCTCGGCAAAAGCTGCTAATATTACACTTAATGCATCAAAAATAACACAAAGTACAAAAACAATAAAACACAACAACAAAAACATGGATGCAGAATTTATACTTTTTTCCAGTTTATTGCTAATGATTTTAACTAATGATGTTTTTTGAAAAACTGAAATCCTTTCCATGACATAGAACCAATTTTAGGGATATGTTGCTTACGGAGGTAGTTATTGATTTGACTTTTAAATGTCCTGCGACTTTTGATTCGCTTTCCATAGTTCAATTATTGAGTTTAAAAATGAATTTTTAAGAAAATGCTTTTTAAAATTCATTTTCCCGAATTTAGAAGTTCCTTGAATTATATATTGAATGCGCATATAAAGGAATTTTAGTTTACTGTAAAGTGAACTCTGATTTGAAATATCCCAAAATTTTATTACTAGACTTTAAACAATTTATTAACTTAGAATTAATAAATGTCTACAAATTAAAAATTAGATTATAGCACCGTCATAATAAATAAATATGCCCAATGGTCTCTCAAACTAAGGTACATGTACTTTAAAGTTTTCTGAGTATGTCTTCTCAATTTTAGTTATACTTAAGTAACGTTGTTTCATCTGATCGTATCTTATAAAGTAATTCATGGAATATTTCGCTAACTCTTAAGAAAAAGGTGTTACTGTCATAGCTATTCTTTATCCGAAGAATTTTTGTAAATTTCGTTCTAGGATTTAACTTCAAGAATCTTTGGAAAATATATTATTGTGATTCATCAATATTTTAAAAAACTTTAAGCATGCTAGATATTTAACGAAGTTATAAGCTTTCATAATGCTATATATATATTATAGAATTTTGATATATGTGAATATCTAGGTTGATTACTTATTATTTCAATGGACCAATTGCATATAGTATCTATTCGATTCCGGCCAATTCCTAACAATGATCCATAACTGATGATACCATATAAACGACATCGTGTAAAGTTGATGAATTCCATAGGAAGAACGTTTCTAATTTGTAGAAGGAAAGAATTCAAAGCAGCAATTTTCCTTATTTTGCTTTTTAAAAAAAGTTGAAAAATTTAAATTATAGTTAATGGTTACTCCCAGATAGCTAGCTTCTTCAGCAATAGGTATTTTGACATTATCAATAACTAAATTGTAATCATTGCTAGGTGGTGCTCTGTTAGCTTGTAACAATAAGAAATTTGTCTTAATTGCATTCAGCGTAAGTTTATTACGTTTGCACCATTGACTTACTAATTACAATTGATTATTCAGATCTTTAATTGGTTTTTTTTATTGATGTGTTAGTTGTAAATATGCAGGTATCGTCCGCATATTGTGTTAATTGACTGTTGTTAATAGTATCACTTATGTCATTTATAAATAATGAAAATAGCAGCGGACCTAAAAGAGTACCTTGCGGAACACCTCTTGTAGGATTAAGGGAGTCGGAGTATGTATTATTTATTCTTACAACTTGTTTTCTATTCGTTAAAAAGCTTTTTATTAGTTGATTTGATTCACTACTAAAACCATACTTTTTTAATTTCATTACCGTTAAATCATGCGAAACACTATCAAAAGCCTTAGCTAAATCCAAAAAAGCTACCGCACAGTACTCCTTTTTTATTTAAAGATCTTCTCCATTTTTCAACTGATGTTATTAATGCGTCTGTTGCTGATCTACCTTTTTGAAAGCCAGATTGGAATGTATTTATTATCTCAGAGTTTCCGATGTATTTTTGAATTTGATTATATAAACTACGCTCTAGTATTTTTCCTAAGATATAAGTGATTGTTATGGGTCGGTAATTTTTGCAATCATTAGGATCACCTTTCTTATATACTGGTGTTATTATTCCTTCCTTAAATTTAATGGAAAATAATTATGTCTGATACAGCAATTGATCAAAAATGTACATATAGTCAGGGTATGTCAAAATAATTTCTTAAGAATGAAATTGGGAATATTGCTAAGCCCTTTCGACGTTCATTAATTTTCTTTATGTTCTGCATTACTTCTTCATTTACGAAATTAAAATGTATTGTGTTATGAATTTATCTGATCAAAATAGTTCACTGGCTCTCCGCTATATTTCCTCATATCTCTAAATGTTAGGTTCAATTGATTTGCGATTTTAGTTTTGTTTGTAATTATTTTGTTTTCGTGTACAATTTGGTGTATAGTGCATGATGTTTTTTCCTACCATATATTGATTCTATATAGTTCCACTTATCTTTTTCATGAGTAAATTTGTAAAAATTTTTCTTAACTGTGCTCTTAAAATTCTTCTTTTCTAAACGATTTACTGCTTTTTTGCTTTTATTATATTTTGCTAATACTGTAAGATCGTTGCTATGTATTTACTCTTGAAATAAGTAGTCGATTTTCTTCCTTTTTTGCAAATAATTTCATCACTAAGCATTCTTGGATTATCAGAGATGTAGAAATGTTTAAGTGGAGCATGGTGATCAAGCAATGTTTCAATGGAATGGAGATAAAAATAAACCATATAGTCGAAGTTTGTGAGTGTGTACATGTAATCCCATTATATTTCATTTGTGTCTTTGAGGAACGCATTAATGTCAAGTTCCTTTAAACACCTTTTGATTATCAATCTCTTGGTAATTCTTTTATGGAATTCTTTATCCACTGCAACTATCATGATGTGATCTGAGAAACTGCAACTACATACAAAAATATTGAAAAATTCCTTCTTAACTAAGATATAATCAATTAATGTAGAACTATTATGTTTATCACGAGTTGAGATAGTACTGTTAGTAATGAATAGATTGTATTGATCAGCAAAGTTATCGAAAAGATATGCTTGCTTTCTATCAAAGTAATTAGTATTGAAGTCCCCACATATTATCATGTTATCAATTTCTGAAATATTTCCTATTTCACTACTTTTATGCAGAAATAATATTCTCTTTGATGTTTTTATGGGTAATATAGGATATATTCAGATATAAGTCTTCATTTCTAGAATTTGATGATTTCAACCACATGCTTTCTACAACTTGATTCTCAATTTCAATTTCAAACTTTTCAAAATTTTTCGGTGAAGCAATAAACAGTGTTGTTGCCTAGTTGTTTATAAAGTTCTATAAAATTTGGAAATGAATTTCTTATGTCATTTGCATTAATTATTACGAATTTGAGGTATTCATTAAAATTATTAAAATAATTTGAGTCTGTTTGTACTATATTTTTGGGCCCAGGATTGGGATGTATATCATTAGCTAGTAGCAAAATTTCGATCATTAAGTAATTATAAAATAGTGAGAAACCTGGCTAATATAATTTTATAAAGAAACTTACTGCAATGCATCCTTCTTTGTCAATTTTGTAATAAATAGTGTTTCAGAATTTTTGCTAATAAAGCATTTCCAGAATAGTTAAAGTGAATTTTATCTCTAGCATAGAGTACTGATTTGTATGCGAAATATCCAAAGAGGTTAATAGCATTTGTAAATGATCTGTTCAGCTGTTTACTGCTATTGTTAATTGTTGTATCATGATTTTTCAAAATTGGCGCACACTCTAGGAATTTGAAATTCAAGCTTAGACCTTTCAGATAGCTTTCTATGAAGTCTTTTTGGATATCTAGAATTTGTCTTTTACAGCGTATATCATTAGTTCCTGCAAAAATAATTACTTCTTCTTGTTGCATCAGTAATTTATTTGGATAGTTAACTATAATTTCCTTTAAATCCTTTATGGTAGCTCCGTAATATGTGTGCACTGTTGTGTGTCTATTTTTAGCAAGATATTTGCCCCTAATATATTTTAATCTTGAGTCACCCAATATAAGAATTTTGCTCTTTTCGTGAATTCGTTTGGGAGTTAAAGTATCTTTTCTTCTTTCATTCTTCAACTGCTTTTTTTGAACTTCTTTATTCGAATTAGGCATAGGACTGCAAAACGAATTAGTATTATTCTTTACAGGGCTACAGCATCGATCATCATAAGTCTTTTGCAATTGAGCAAATTCTCTGTAAAGTACATCGTGAACTGCCTCCATTTCTATTTTATTCAATTTATAAAACATATTGACCATGAATGTCTTGCATCAAGTTTGTAATTCAGACATCAGCATATTTTCATCATCAAAATCCTCATACATTGAGGAGAGAAATCTCGTCCAACCGTTTGCGCTCATGGCGATTTATTATCATCTATAAACTACAAAACTAATTAATAGTACAGATAAAATATTAAAATATTTTAGCAGCTGAGACAGATTGACTTCTAACTTACTAATTGTTGTTTCTATTTGATTACCATGTGTGTATATACACGTGTCGTCAGGATACTGCGCTATTCCACAACCATTGCTTAAATTACCATTTAAATCATTTACATACAACGAATAAAATAGAGGCCCTAAAATAATACCTTGTGGAACACCTTTGTAAGTTTTACCCCAGATAAAAATATACAATTTACCTTTACTCTTTGAAAACGATCACTTAAGTAGCACCTTACTAAATTTATACTATTAGAGTAGAAAGCAATGAATTCTAACTTTTTAAGAAGAATATAATGATCAATGGAATCAAAAGCTTTGGACAAATCGATATAAGCAATTGTGACAAAATTGTTATCGAGATAAGATCTCCAATTTTCAGTAGCATAAATTAAAGGATCAGAGGTGGAGTGAGCTTTGCGAAAGCCGAATTGAGTATTCGAAAGAATTGATTCGTTATGGAGATAAGTGTTTATTTAAGCAAATATTAGTTTTTCGAAGATTTTTGCAAAAGGCGAGATGATTGAAATGGGCCGGTATTTGCAACATTTTAGAGGGTTATCTCTTTTATATATGAAAGTAGCATTAGCTAATTTTAAAATAGATGGAAAGTTATTTAGTTTTATGCAGTGATTGATGATATGGCATAAAGGACTACTAATGAATACTGCACAATCTTTAATACACCATGCCGGTATTTCAGAAGGCCGCTTGATTTATTAACTTTTAACTTATTTATTGCTTGAAGGACTTCGCATTGAGTCACAAGTCGA
>CABFPE010000818.1:90679-104070 GCA_900660155.1 Hofstenia miamia
TTGAAAACGATCACTTAAGTAGCACCTTACTAAATTTATACTATTAGAGTAGAAAGCAATGAATTCTAACTTTTTAAGAAGAATATAATGATCAATGGAATCAAAAGCTTTGGACAAATCGATATAAGCAATTGTGACAAAATTGTTATCGAGATAAGATCTCCAATTTTCAGTAGCATAAATTAAAGGATCAGAGGTGGAGTGAGCTTTGCGAAAGCCGAATTGAGTATTCGAAAGAATTGATTCGTTATGGAGATAAGTGTTTATTTAAGCAAATATTAGTTTTTCGAAGATTTTTGCAAAAGGCGAGATGATTGAAATGGGCCGGTATTTGCAACATTTTAGAGGGTTATCTCTTTTATATATGAAAGTAGCATTAGCTAATTTTAAAATAGATGGAAAGTTATTTAGTTTTATGCAGTGATTGATGATATGGCATAAAGGACTACTAATGAATACTGCACAATCTTTAATACACCATGCCGGTATTTCAGAAGGCCGCTTGATTTATTAACTTTTAGCTTATTTATTGCTTGAAGGACTTGAAGGATCATTGAATGCATTAGCAATGTCCTTGTATTTAGTTAAAATTCCACCATTGCTATCTTCAATAAGATTCAGGTGTTGCATTTGACTCTTGTTTCTGTTCAATACATTGTTGATGAAGTCCCACTTATGTTTAGGGTCATTTATTCGACAAAATATGGATTGCATATACCTATTTTGTGCTGCTCTCATTTTAATATTAGATTTGTTCCTTGCAATTTTATATAGCCGGTAGTTATCAGCAGTTTTATTTCGTAAGTAAGTTTTGTAAGCCTGATTTTTGGATTCGACGCGTTTTTTAGGTTGGGAATTAACCAGGAAGATCGCGTGATCTGATAATTACAATTTTCGTATTTAGAAAAAATTCTTTTGGTTGGACAAAATAAATTTACATAAGTCGTGAATGAATGAATAAATGAAGTGAGCATGCAGTTTACATCCTCGCATAGAAAGATTCATTCTTTTTGCGAGTTTTTAGAATTTCTATTAGCGCTGGATCCCTTTCTCGAATCTCTATCCAGATCTTTTCGTTTGTATGTTGTTAGATGAAATGCAACGATCTGAATAGGAGCATTCGCTGCAGGCATAGTTAAATCGTTAATGTTTTCAATGAGAAAGTAATCAATTATTGTTGAAGAGTTGTTATTTAGTCTAGTTGGTATACTGGAATTAATTGTACTAAGATCAACAGCATCAGGTAAAAAATTCAATTAATCTCTTTCTTCACATAGTTGATATTCCAATCGCCCATATTTATTTATTTTCTTTTAGGCAATATTATATTTTGGCTTCAATTTCAGTAACAAATTGGTTAAAGTGAACTTTACTGGGACAGTAAAAGATATTTATTAACTGACGAACGTTTTCTTTGGGGGAATGCATATTTCAATCCATAGGCTTTCAAATTTTTTTATCAATTTTAAATCAAATCGATTTCTGGGCTTAAAAAGTTTTGGAATTAAAAACATCACTCCACCTCCTTTAGATTTGTTGTCAAGACTTAGGTCACAGTGAAATAGTTCATAGCCATCAGGTGCCCAAGTGCTGTCCGAATCTATGTCAGTTAGCCAGGTCTCAGAGAACCCTAAAATCGATTTTCCAATTTGGTATATTAGCACAGTGTAGGAAGATAGTTTATTAGTGAGATTTTGGATATTAAGGTGAACATAATTAATTGGGGCAACAGATGCACACATCATAGCACAATAATTATCATATGTGTAAATCTTAGACGTAT
Source organism: Hofstenia miamia (assembly GCA_900660155.1). Classification (NCBI taxonomy): domain Eukaryota; kingdom Metazoa; phylum Xenacoelomorpha; order Acoela; family Hofsteniidae; genus Hofstenia; species Hofstenia miamia. The sequence continues at coordinate 92,463 of CABFPE010000818.1, forward strand.
TAGGACCGGCGTTGGGCTCAATACCGGCTTTGATTAAAAGAAGAAATTTTTTACACCTAATATACTAGAATATATAACACGTAAAATAATATAAATGAAAATTTCATTAAATAGGCAGCTTTCTTATGAAATGTTAAACTATACTGAATTTTACCTTTAGCATATACTGGAAAAGTTAGATTTTGGGAAAAATTACTTAAGAATAAAGAGATGAAAAATAAAATTGTGCATCGATTAGATTCTCGAACGGAATAACTAGCTGCAATATAATTAAGAGCATTTAGTATCACATCTTCAGTATACGTCGTTTTGTAATTATGAGTACCACGTTGTCACTGATAACGTCTCACTATTTTCTCGGAAAAAAATGTTTCCGGCAGAAAATTTCAACTAAAAGTGAAAACGAAAAATTACCATAAATATATAAAAAAAATATATAATATATAATATATATACCATAAAATATAAAAAGGTACAATAAATAAAGATATTGAAACCCTATTCATAAAAGCAAGTTTATTTAAAGAAAATTGGAATGTATTGAAAGGAATTATAAAAATACTGATGCTAAAATACTAAGGCAACGCAACCGGTGCAAATATATAGTATAGTATATGTAAATCGAGCACAATAAAAAATGTTTTTAGACATTATCAAAGTAGCCCCAACCATTATCATAGTTACCCCGGTTTGCGGTACTTAGTTATGCTAAGTAAATTTAATTTCTCAATGTACAGATCATGTTTAAAAATGTCTAAAGCATTTTCATTATTTGCACATTATTACGAATTCTTGTTAATTCTATACAAAAAAATCGGCAATTCATCATTAACATGTATAATAGGATGTACACCTTTTCAGACTGCTTGATTTATTACATCATTTATTTCCTATATTTTAATGTTTAACCTCAATCATATAGAAAATTTTTACCAATGCGAAATCTCTTAATGAAATATAATTACATAATTTAAGTAGTTTGAGTATATCGTCGTTAATAGTTTTCAACAGTATTTTTCAATAAAACAAATTTAATATATTTTACAAGTGGCTTTTAACAAAAAAAATTTAGCTCTCAGTGCCTTAAATGTGTGTTCGTATATATGAATATATACCTAGGCAAGCCACTGAGATTTGTATAGTAATTGTATTTCTATAATTTTGTTGCACGAATAGTTGTAGCAAAAATTTCCTAATTGCAATTTTAAGAATCTATATAAGGAGCACAGAGTTATATATGGCTTATTTTCATACAATATCGTGAAGATTAAGAATAGAAGTGACAGAAAATGCTCTGAGCAAGGTTTTGAAGTAAAATTTGAAAGTGCGTTTTCCCACTTTTTTTGCCATACTCGTAATTTGCTATTATTTCGGGTTTAGACCCAGACAAGCTATCAGCACTTAGGCATGAGAGAAGTTTATGAAATGAGCTATTAGTGATAGAACCTGCAATCGTTATGAACCCGAGCAAGCATTCGCATTTTCACATAGATTTTTTATTGATAAACTTTAAAATTAAATATGTGCAAAGTTTTGGAATCACACAATTTTCAACCAGAATATTGTGCATTCCTTCAGTTATTTGCATGAACGCGGGCATCTAGTGCGCTACATTTAGATTAATGGGGTATTTTGTATTTTCGTTATTCTTATTTTCAATAAAATATAAATGTTTTACTCATTTGCTCTTTGAATTTGGAATGGTTTCTTAATTTTTTAGTTTTAATTAAATTAGGTCCTAAGACAATTTTGAAAATCACAATATATCTCGACACCACTACTACCAAATGTAGCTATAAGTGTATTGCTACAAAGTGCATCAGTAAAATTATGTGCACTATAAAGGTTTTAGGTGAACAGTATTTGATAAACAAGAAATTTCATATTTGTAAAAAGCAGTTTTTGAAATCAGTCGTAAAATTTCTTGAAAATGAATATTTGAGGATAACTGTTTACTATGATGTTAAGTGGAAGCTTCGATTCATACTGTGACATCTTTCATCTTAATAATATCAATGTATCAAGACGCCTACCAGAATTTCTAATTAAAGAAATTTACTGTGAAATTTGTGAATACCTGAAGGCGATTTTCTGAATACTACCTCTGAAAATCGTAATAAAATTAACAATTTTCAAGTTCCAATCCACAATTAGAACATTTCATAAAAATGATTGAATGGATTTTTTTTAAACCTTGCAAGGAAAAAATGTATAAATAAATCCTTGAAAATTTTATTCAAGCAAACTCCTGAATTTTTTATAGATGGGGAAAATTTGCTAAAGCAGGATAACGTTCATGCTAGATTCTTATTAAACATCAAAGCAGTAAAAGGTTTACTTTTCATAAAGACCTGGGAATTTTGAAAATCTTAAGGGATTTAAGAAATTTATTGAAAACCAACACACATCATCTAATCAAATGCAAACAATGAAAAATTATACATGCACGTGTATCGAATATAATGCATTTCCATTCTCATGAGCATAAGTATTTGAACCGTAAAATTGTCAAAATTTGAACCTATTATTGTGCCTTGGAAATACCACCGCCCTAAAGTTAAAGAAACAAAGAGCCCGCCCTCAACTATAGGTAATTTCAACAAGAAATATTGAAAACTATTAATATGATTTATGCTAATATATCCAGTGGTCCATGGAAAATACTTCATGCGCTTCTAAGAAAGATTCTTGGATATTTTCTGAGTCCAAAATTGTGTATTGAATAATAATTAAATTATTTTCTCGATTGTATTAAAGCAGCACATATTTCACATATTTTCAAAACAAACGACTCATTGTCTTAAAGATTATTGAGGGATCTCAAACACCTCATCAATAAAGAAAGTTTTGAAAAAACTTTACGAACCAGATGTCTGAGGCATACATCGAACCGTTTTTTCCATATTTTGAAAAAAAATTTCTTCAGGCCTATTGAGAAAATGAGAAATCCTTTGACATAAGCATATTATGGGTCAATGCATTCATAATTCACATGCAATAGTGGAAAGTTGTGTTAAAAAATATTTCTATCCTAAGGTATATAAAAATATTAAAATTTTTCAAAAAATCAATTTTTGTAAAAACATTCAAAACCCAATTTCACTTCAAGCCGTTTGCAAAATAAAAAGTCGTCGCGCCTAAAGCGTTGGCTCATTGTATGGACTGAGCATTTCCGCAAGCATATGATACTAGCTATTACGAAATGCGGATTTCGTAAATATTTTAAACATATGATGCACTATTATAAGCCGCTAAAAATTGAGTAAACCATCTTGATTTTGATGCTTGTTGCAAGTGCTTGGATAGATTTATTAAATACCCTTGAAAAAATTGCAAATAGTAGGGTAATATGAAGTTATCTTATAAATCAACATCATTGCGTAAAGGTGAATAACATCTTATCAACCTAGTTAAATGTTTCCAGATCAATATCTCAAGGTTCTTTTCTCTTAAGTATTAATGTTAATGATTGAACGAACAATGAAAATTGCCAATATATTCAAAATATTGACTAACGACAGTTGTATTCTCAGCGGCAGCTTTGAATGTCAACATTGTGAAAACTTTAAAAATGTTTGAGCTACGAATACATTTGAAAAGGCAGGTTTTGATTTTCCAACCTTTTGGGGAACAATAGATGTATCTAAGTACAAACTTTTAATAATTCCTTTATTTCACTAATGGATACTTTTAATTATATAAACTATATAACTTGATTTTTAATTAAAATTTATGTATCTTGGAAAAATCTAACAAAAAATGTCTATTGGGAAATTTCAGGCTCTTTGCAGCAATGACAAAACTTTGTCATACCTATGTTGTAATAATTTTCATTAGAAAAGTAATGGTAGTTTAATGAGGAAACTTAATACTGTTTGAGTGGGTCTCCAATCTTACCAAAAATGACATCAGTGTCTCAATTTATTGACCACTACATCAGATTAATGACCTCGTACTTTTAGCGTTTTCAGAACAACTAGAAAAGTGCCACGTCATGAACTCTTGAGTTTTCCTGAATTTAATTATAAGCAACAATTTTGATCTAAGACATTAAATTTCCTCTAACGTAATGGAATTTTTATTAATTAATATTTTTGAAAAAAAATTTCTAGATGAAATCTTATTTTAATGTTAAATTTGTTTTCAAAATTCATGGGAGGCATAAATATTTGCATTTTTGATGAAAAAATGTAAAGAATTTTTATACAATATTATCTTATAGAATGACCCAAAATATTTAAGTACTCATGAAATATTGAATTTGAGAAAACACCGAATTAAATATTTCGCAAACTTAATATAAAAAAATAGAGATAATCTGAATATGGTACATTAAATCAGTTAGGGGTAAGAAATACTTTTTGGAAACCTGTACTAAATACTTGCTGCTTCATTAATATAAGAATCTAATTAAATTTTGTTTAAGAAAATCTGTGAAAGTGTTCTGTTTTACAAGTTATTCGTCTTTGTAACTCGCGCTTGTTTATACACAAAGGAAAACCTGATTAAGAAAGTCTTCATCTGCGAAGTTCTTGATTTTTGCAAGGTTGCCATAATCAATCCTTAATTATTGTCTACTTTAATAGATTTCCTGTCTGCCTGTTTTAGATTGGGACTAGTGAAATGTATATAATCTTGAATATCAAATTAAACGGAGGGAACCTTATATGTGCTATGAAAATTATACTTAGAATCTTTTAGAATCATCAATATAGGAATAGTTACAAGCACAATTGACATTCACGTATTGTAAACATGTCTATGCAAAATAATGAAATTGATTTACCAAGTGAAGCATATCGTACTACAGATAGATATGTTATCTTCATAGCTGTTGAATGGAAAAAATGGTAGTCAGGATACAATTGCTATATTTTCTGTTAAAGTTGAAGGCTGTAATGTTATAAAGCCTAAGAAATCAGGCTTAAGTAAGAAATGGAGAGGAATTTTGTTGCCTAGGAATTTTATAGACATTCAGAAGCTGAGACAGGATTGACCCATGCTTTTCCAGATCTAAATATCACAACTCAGACGTCACTCCGAAGGACATCACTACCTGCTTTTTCTGAAGTTCCTAATGCTGAAGGCTTCTTCAACAACATGAATGCGAAAGATTTTTGTTATAAGATTGAAAAATATTATGAAAAAATAATTCATATGCGAAAAAATCTTTTTGACATACCACATGGCAATTCAGTAAAAAACTTTGTTAGAAGAAATGTCAAAAACTCTGAATTTATAAAAACAGCATACACCATTACTGCAAATTAAATTCAAGGTTTATCATGTGTTACTTGCTTTTACGCTTCAGAAACCCTCTAAACAGTCTAAAATTAGAAATTAACTTTTCTTAAGTAAGAGACTCGAATGATGGGAAGAAGGAAATATTGAACGTTTATTCAATGAAGCTTCTGATATTCAGGCTGTATGATCGAAAACTCAATTGGCCAATCACATTTCGAAAAGGATATTTGTCAAGCAAAGCTCTACAAGATCGTATGGTTGCAGCACTCGGAGCTCTTACTGATAGTCAGAATAGTGGTCCACTATTGCCTGATTAGAGAGTTATGGAAAAACATAAAGAGCTTCATCCACCTTCAGAAGATATAAGCCCAAATGAAATATTAACTGGAGATTTGCCTAAGTTAGATCCTGCTATATTTTTTGGAATTGACGGGGAGTCTATTCAGAATGCTGCTCAAAAGACAGATGGATCATGTGGCCCTTCTTCTTTGTTCAAAAAATATTGGAAGTTATCAAAATATAAATCCAACAACAACAACAACAACAACAACAACAACAACAAAAAGACTTTATTGCTAATTAAGCAAAGAAATTTGACAAATTAATTTAAAACAAATTCAATATTTCTTATAAAGCAAATTCTTAGAATTGCATATATTACAATTACAAAAACTATGGAGTCTTATATTGCACGCAGGGACATTTCACTCAATAAAAATGATCAAGGTAAAATAAAACCAATTGGGATTGGAGAAATTCATAGCCGTATAATAGGAAAGGCTATTACTTGAATCAGCAGGGTTACAGCAAACATGTGTGTCATGAAGCTGGAATAGAAGCAAGTATTCATGCTGCCTATGAAATTTTCAATTCTAAGAATACAGAAGCAATATTGATTGTTGATGCATTTAATGCTTTTAGCCGCTTAAACAGGGCAACTTCCTTAAGATATAGGCAATACATGCCATTGAATATCAACTTATTTGGTAAATACTTATCGCAAGATTGATACTTGGAGGAGGTAAGGAACAACTCAAAGTGACAATTTAGCAATGGCTTTTTATGCCGTGAGTATATACTGCCTCTTATTAACGATCTAAATAAATTACAATGTCATCAAGAATGGTATACAGACGATAGTTCAGGAATTGGAAATTGACAAAGTGTCATGGAATGGTGAGATAATTAAATGATCTTGCTCCTAATTATGATACTTCCCAAATTCTAAAAAAGATTGGCTTATTGTTAAGAATCAATCTAACTTTCAAAGAGCACTAGATCTATTTCCAAATGTCAACATCACTTTACAAGAACAATGATATCTGGACGATTCTATTGGATCAGAACATTTTGTAAAGCATTATGTTGAACAGATAATTGAAAAATGGTTCTTAGAAAAATTGATAAAATCACTGAAATAGCACATTCTGAACCCCATCTAGTTTACACGGTGTTTAGGAATGTAGTACAATGTAAATGGAAATCTTTAAACAACAATTTCTGAGATCCACATCGAATTAAGAAAACTGAAACATAGAATACATAAGTTCTTGGAGTCTCTATTGGGAAGAGTTTTAGGTAAGGAAATACAAGATATTATGGACTTGCCATGTTCTGAAAGCGGAATGGGAATTATAGATCTAATACAGAATGGAACTCTTGAAAATGTTAACTCGCAAATTCTAGTTGCTAATTTGAAACAAGCAATTATTGATAAAAAATTAGTTCTTCAGGAACAACAGACAATCAAAATACCTCATAAAAGAACTGAAAAACAACTTAAATACCACCAGAAAATTGTCTATTTTAAATAACCGCTCCTCTGAAACAAAATGAAGTCTTCATCTGCTGGAGCCAAAAGGAACATCTTCATGGCTAACTACCACACCATCATGAAATCTTGGCTTCTACTTAAACAGAGATGAATTTCGAGATGCAATCAGTCTTCGCTATAATTGGCCAATATGGCGATTATCACGAACATATAAGTGTAGTGCTTCAAATAGCATTGATCATGTATTGATATGTAAGCTTGGAGGCTTAATTATCATCAAACATAATACAGTAAGAAACTTAGAAACTGAACTGAAGCATGTATCTAAAGAGCTTTTATTAATAGAACTTACTGAAGAAGAAAAAATTGAAATAAATGGAAACATCGAAGATAATGCTCGACTAGACATACCGTGTAGATCGTTTTGAGTACCATTACAAAAATCCATGTTTCATGTACGGATTACACATCCCAATGTGCCATCAAATCTTAGTAAAACAGTTTCTCAAATTTTATCTGAACGCACCGCTTCCAAGAAAGGAGCATACCAAGATCGTGTGCAGAACATTGAACATGCATCATTCACCCTCACATATTTACAACCAATGGTGCTATGGGTAAAGAAGCTATTCGATATCATGGATTACTTGCTGAAAAGTTAGGCAATAATATGGATTATAGTTAGGCAGACGCCATTAGTTACGTACGAAAGAGGCTTTCTTTTACAATTTTAGAACAGTATTAATTTCCCCACATGGTAACAAAGAAAATTTACCAAAACTTACTCCTGTAAATGAAATTGATGTAAATTTGATTCAAGTTTTTATTGTCAATTAATGGCTAACATATATGGAAGATCAACCGTTAAATGAAACATTTTAATATTTGTAAAGAAGGTTTTGTAAATTACATAACTATTTTGTTATAATTTATTATCGGAAATCATTGTAGGGTCTCTCTCTTTGCTAAAAAAATTCTTAATTTGATGATTTTATTTTGTGATGTTGATTTTTTGTTAAATCATGAATATATTTGAGAAAAATATATTGGCAAAGGATGGGCTTGTTGATTCGGCTGCCTCAGAAATCCGAACATAGACAGTTCAAAAATTTGAATCCCCAACATTTTAGTTGTAATAATTAATTTCGTTCTACATGTATTTGAGCTCTATTATCAATTTTCACTTAAGAACCACGCCTTGCTGGTATTAAGAAATAACTATATTACTGTTAGATATACCTTACTACGAAAAGTAATAACAATACGAATATTTTAAAAAATTATTGGTTACAGTACTGCATGCTAACAATGGCAATAGTTCAAAGACATTCTCAATTTTCTTCACAATGTTTATGAAATTCTTTTGTGTCCTTACCCCAATTCTCTCTGAACAAGGATTTCTTATTTCGCCACTTATTGTACAGCAAGGATCAAATCATATTTTGAGACTTGATATTTATAATTCATGATGTGTTCAGGTTCAAACACACTTTGAATCCACACACAAAATTGTTGATACAATGGCAATGGTGAGCCCCACGTATTTTTCATCTGAAATCCCCCTCCCATATTGTAATCTATTTGTAACACACCATATCTTCAAAACCACCGAAAACAAACAAAATTCAAATACCTCATTCTAGATGTAGTAAGGTATAATATATTCAGCAGAGTTGCAAACCATGCAAACCGGATAAAAATTGACCCCGTGACCCGGTAAGATTCAAAATAAATGATCCGGTGATCCAAATGACCTGTTTTTTTAGAACTTAGGACGTTGCTTGCAGGGTTTTGGTAAAGCTATACTTGCATAGACATTAACAAGTTCAACAGATCACGCTGAATTCAGAAAACTCTTCTGTAGTATTCGAAATTTTTACCTAGCATCGTAAGGACATCTGTCTAACATCCATTATTTAGCAAGCGAAATAAGCAATTATCGAAGTAATTTTATTTGAAAATATTTATTAAGTTTAACAATTCGATTTTATCTACATCTACAATAACGGACTCGATTTTGTTGTGATTCTATACACTCTTTTGCATTAGGTGTTACCATGCTTTGAATGTGGTTATATTATACATGTCATATGCAAAAATTGAGAATAAAATTTTTTTTACCAATGTATGATGATCACATTTACTACTTATTTCGTTCCTAAACTATTAAAAACACAACATATCGTTTGTTTAAAGTTTATTCATTTATTAAACATCTAATACAATCCATTGAAATCCCCGTGCATAGAACGGGCAGTTTCCTAGTTTCTTGTAAAAAATATGGACTAAGTTTTAAATCGAATTTTTAACACTTAATATATATATTTAATATTATCCAATTACAAATAAACGAAATCAAATCGTCATCAGAATTTATGTTGGATTCAAATTCAAATTTTAGAATAGCAGTGTGGCAGATCTAGAAAACTTTTCTGGGCTACTGACATTTTTTAAGTAAATATTATTTCGGGAGCAAACATCTTGTCTTGTGCTAAATATGTAAAGAATATTTCTCAATTGAACTCTTCCATTGTTGAATAAACAGTTAATTTTTTCATGTTTCAAAGTAGTTTTTTAATCGTAACTATTAACAACTAATGTTTTTGATATGGAAGTAATTACGCAAACAAGTTTATATTTTGGATTTGAATACGGATTCGGATATTCATTGCCTGAATATTCGGATTTGAATTCGAAGTAAAACAATGGAAGTCGCAGAGCCCTATTACATAAACAGACGAAAATCAACATAGAAAACTTCTGAATCCATTAAAGTTATTTAAAGCACACATGACATTTGTGGAATTCAATGATTATGTAATAATACGTCTGATTTTATTGAGATGAGCCCTTTTGTGTAATTTATTTCAATAATTTGTTTATATATATATATATGTCAACCGGTGACCCAGTAGACCAGAAAGCACTAAGGAAAAATTTACCCATCTGACCCGACAACAAATTTCTGACCCGTTTACCCGCAGATCCGATGAATAGGTTGCAACTCTGAAATTTAGAATTGTTCAGTAGTCTGAGAGAATTGCATATTACTGATACACAGTACACTAACTATTAATAATAATTTCCATGCTTTTTTGATTCAAAATGTTTTGCTCTGTATGACACAACAAGAAAATTTATGGAATAAAATCGAAGTGAAGTTATACCGTAGTTTTCTCAATACTAAAATTTCCAAAGTTAGTAACGCCAGATATTGTGCAAAAAGGTTGGGTTATATTCGAATTGTTATATAATACAAAATAAACAATGGGTTAAATTGTCAATTTTTCTTAACTCATGTGTATATGCATAGAAATTGAATGCCATTAATGCACGTGCATGTCTTTCAGACCTAACAAGCCAAACATTGACTACAATTCTGTAAATACCTACAGTTTAAAATGCATTGAAATGCTTAAGCCCAATGTTCGAACTTCTATAGCCTTCGCTTTTGATAAACACCGCTAAAACGGATGCAAAACGTTTTTGAATTCATGTTAAATATCTTTTTAGACTATACCACAACCTCAAATGATAAGACGGTCGGTTTCTCTCTCAAAAGAGCATCTATTTTGCGTAAATTCTCCTTCTACAAAGACGAAAAGTAAATTTAGCAGTTAAATCATCCTGCTTTAAGATGTCGTTTAGAAACAGTTCAGACATGCAAAAGCAAATAAGCATGCTACAAGAAGATGTAGCTTCGCTTTTTCTAGTAAGTAGTCATCTAAAATTACTCATCCTTCCAATTAAATAATCCCAAAACTACATTTTCTAGTTAGGTTAATTGTTAACAAAATTAAAGGTTAGATTATTTAACTAAATGGATTGTAATAATGTATTTCAGAGTTCTAAAAACCTTATTTTTATACATGTATATATATATATATATATATATATATATTTAAAATCTGACAATTTTTGCTTAATTCAATGTATTGATGAGGTTGAAATAGAATGACATATTAAGTTAGATTAAGACGATGCAACCTAGTAAATGGTAAACAGGCGAATCGGTTGATGTGTAATCTGACGATCCGTTGTGGGCTTGGTTAATATGTTAAATAAAAGCGGTTATGAAATTGAATGGGATTTTACTGATATACTTTTGCTTTACCTTTATGTACAACATCGTCTGCAAATTATTTGCCTATACGTTTTTTATACAATGATTCTCTCACCCGTTCACCGATTATTTCAAAATATTATTCGACAACTCGACCCTAAGAAGCTAATAACCTGGCGGCATCTTTGACAGTGGAAGATTGTAAAGTTCGTTATACATAGATGTAGTTCTATAATTACTTTTGATTATATACATGGAACAAGGGGAATTTATTTCAAATAAATAAATAATAACTGACGCAATATTACTATATTTTTTGAATTAATTTGAAAAGTCAAGGCTATAATTTTACATTCTATGAATGCTTAATGATTACTATCATTTTTAGAGAACAGAGCAAATGCATGAACTTCTTAAGAAAGAAATTAATATCCGCAAAACTCTTGACTGCAATTCTATTTAATAGTGAATAATTTTGTACGTAATTTTTAATTGTTTAATAAATTAGGATTCAGTAGTGTGCAGGA
>CABFPE010000818.1:104181-119442 GCA_900660155.1 Hofstenia miamia
TAATAAATTAGGATTCAGTAGTGTGCAGGAAAACGATTGAAATTATTTTGATAACTTAGAGTGAATCATACCTGGAAGCAATTCAAATGCTTTACACAACTCCACCCACAGTGAAAATATTGAACAAAAATGTCAAATTTTGTATGAATTTACTTATTAAAAGTAGAATAAAATTTTTCCAACAATCCAAAAATTCAGTTGAGATTTCTTAACAAACCGAACTTACAGATCAACACATATTGCTTCACCATTCAAGCTCTCAATTGAAAAGCTAATATGTGTTATCCAGTTGAGAGGTATTGCTTTACAAGAAAACATATAATTTCTTGAAAATTTAGTGTTTTTGAATGTCTGTTTATGCCTGTTAGAGAATTCAAATTATAATTGCTGTTGAATTGAAACAGTCGTCTCCGAAAATTCTGATAAATGTTTAATAGTATTTGTGGATTTATTTTGAAAATTATAAATGTTTACTTTCAAATTTGCATTTGTTCACACTAAACAATGAAATGTATATTGAATCTGTGATAATCTATCCAACAAAGTGTCAATGCACCTGGGATTAGCGACACTTTGCACATTCAAAATCACAATATAAGCAAACAAACAAATCCATTTGTACTGGAATAATAAAAGTCATTTATGTATAAACCAAAAGGTTGCATTAATGTTTTTAATGATATAAATCTCATTTTCTAAAATGAAACAAACAAACAAATATCCCTGCTATTATTGCCCTAAAAATGACTCTTTATTGTATATATTACCACTTTTCATTTTTGCAACTATTTAGGTAGAGATATTAATTAGATAATAAAATTCTTTCTTAGGAAGTTGTACCTATGTATTTATCTAAAGCTTTAAAATGTTGAAAGAAATAATATAGCTATTAAAATTCACTAAAACTATTCCAATGTTAAAATAATTCAGCAAAGATTCCATCTTTAAAAAATGCCTTCCTTCTGTAAATTACCAATATATACACTAAATATATGTTATATGTACCAAAGAAAAAAATGACATTTGTTAATGAGGTTGAAAGAATATGTAAAAGGATTGTGACATGTTGCTATACGGCACGCCAAGGATACGTCTAAGTAATAACACCATTAAATAAGCAGACAAATATTTGTTAAAATATGAAATAAAAAAGTTTTATTGGAAAGCAAAGTAATCGTAAGTTATTAATTTTAATCTTATGGCTACGCAATGAATTCATATTATCTTAATTGTAATTGCATCTAAGATGCTGTTTTAAGGTTTTTTGAGCGCTAATGATGAATCTTACCAAAATTCAGATGTTTCAGAGCTCATTTTATAAATATTTGAATACATGTATATGCATAAAATATTATTATTGTATAATATTGCAGTTATTACAAACATATAGCAAAACTACATGTAGCAAAGAATTTTTCTAGCAGAAAATTTTAAAGCAATTAAAGAAGAAAATGCAGAATATCTAAAATGAAAAATGGGAGATATAACAGCGTCAATGATCTTCGAAATGTTGATGGAGGAACTAATTGATCTTAGTACATGTAATGATTATTTGTGAATAAATTATTCGTATATAAATATATTGATGGAAATCAAAATATTACAATAAAGTTGAACACTGTATAAAACACATAGTACATCTAAAAATTTCTCTTTCTTGCTCAATTGACTTCATATCATAGTGGTATGCACCATTTAAGAGTAACTCATATGCATTTAAATTTATGAAATTATTACGAATTCAAATGTTATCAAATTTCAAATTCCTATACTTTTAAAAGTCTCAAGTAACCAATCATAATTACAAAAAGTAAGTTAACATATCTATGCACCTACAATAATGAACTCGATTTTGTGTCATATGCTAAAATTGAGAATAAAAAATTTTTTACCAATGTATGATGATCACCTTTATTACCTATTTCGTTCCTAAACTATTAAAAACACAACATATCGTTTGTTTAAAGTTTATTCATTTATTAAATATCTAATACAGCCCATTGAAGTCCCCGTGCGTAGCACGGGCAGTTTCCTAGTTTCTTGTAAGAAATATGAACTAAGTTTTAAATCGAATTTTAAACACTTAATATATATATTTAATATTAACCAATTACAAATAAACGAAATCAAATCGTCATCAGAATTTATGTTGGATTCAAATTCGAATTTTTGAATAGCATTGTGGCAGATCTAGAATTCCAACACACAAACGGCCAGTAAAACGAGCCGGATGTTGTTGCTTTGCATGGTGGGGTGAGATGAGCATCTGATTAGCGGGGTCACAGTCTGCTGTGGCAGTTACATTGAAAATTCCTTATAAGGACTAAGGCACATGAAATATCAAAGGAAGGGAATTTTCAGCTTGTATTTTTCATCTCTAACCTGAATTTTACTAATTAATAACCGTGCAGAGGAGTTAAAGAACTGTAAATATTTTCCTGTAGCCAGCCTGGCCGTGAGCAGTAACATTGAAGCCGCTATTTATTATTGACTGTGGTCAGGCGCAAAACGCTAATTACCATTTTGGAGGAGGATCATAAAAAATTACTAGGATGTAACTTTTAATACTTTGGTACATTACAAAATTTCCTACTTTAACTCTTCTTCGATTCAATTAGCAAGTCTTATATCAGACAACAGCTAAAATACTTATACACATATCGCATATACAATGGAAAAAATTTGCGAAATTTTGAAAATTGTCATGATTTTGAATTAAAGCAGATATACAACCTTTGCTTAGTTTCGAAAAAAATTTATTTCAGCATTTCAAATCTGTCCTATTTGTCTTGAGAAATCTGATAATTCCAATTATTGATGATGTACATCTTCCAAATAAAGACCTTGGTTAAGAATAAGAAGAATGTTTTAAAGAAATCCTTCATTAATGTCGCCATTCGAACCTGGAATTCGCTACCTAAAGAAATTAAAAATATTGAAAAATTGAAACCTTTTAAAAAGCATTTAAAAATCTTCCTTAAGCAAAAATATATATCTGGAAAGTCATGGCTAGGATACAAATTTTATAACAATGACTATACTATAACTCGTTATTAAAATAGTACTATAGTAATTTATCCATAGCCTGCAAGATTTCTTTTGTAATTTATGTGAATTGTATATATGTGTTTTTGTGAATTTAATGACGCTATTCAAATAAATTATCAGTTATTTAATTGTTAACATTTATTTGAATAAAGATTCTCTTATCTTATCTTATCTTATCTTATATTCAGACGATTAGAACAAATTAATGAAAAATATAAGAAAACATTTGGAACTAAAACCGAAAAAATGGCAAATTTCGATGCAATCTGTTGTTTATTTAGTTGACAAACATAGCATTCGAAATGATTCACAGACAATCGGGGGTATTCAAAATTTAGAATCTAAAAAATTGATAAATGGTGCAAATATTTTTCGAGTTGCAAATTGTCATTCCTGTTTTATGCATCGCTACGCAGCAATAATGAAACCATTTTCACAGATTAAGAGAAAAACCTTTCGAATGGTATCATAAAGCGGATGTCACACGATGGGGTTTGTTCCGTGGCAAATAAACTATATTTAGTGCCATTTTGCATGCTACACAATGAACTNAACACACAAACGGCCAGTAAAACGCATGGTGGGGTGAGATGAGCATCTGATTAGCGGGGTCACAGTCTGCTGTGGCAGTTACATTGAAAATTCCTAATAAGGACTAGGACACATGAAATATCAAAGGAATGGAATTTTCAGCTTGTATTTTTTATCTCTAACCTCAATTTTACTAATTAATAACCGTGCAGAGGAGTTAAAGAACTGTAAATATTTTCCTGTAGCCAGCCTGGCCGTGAGCAGTAACATTGAAGCCGCTATTTATTATTGACTGTGGTCAGGCGCAAAACGCTAATTACCATTTTGGAGGAGGATCATAAAAAATTACTACGATGTAACTTTTAATACTTTGGTACATTACAAAATTTCCAACTTTAACTCTTCTTCGATTCAATTAGCAAGTCTTATATCAGACAACAGCTAAAATACTTATACACATATCGCATATACAATGGAAAAAATTTGCGAAATTTTGAAAATTGTCATGATTTTGAATTAAAGCAGATATACAACCTTTGCTTAGTTTCGAAAAAAAATTATTTCAGCATTTCAAATCTGTCCTATTTGTCTTGAGAAATCTGATAATTCCAATTATTGATGATGTACATCTTCCAAATAAAGACCTTGGTAGTCATATTCAGACGATTAGAACAAATTAATGAAAAATATAAGAAAACATTTGGAACTAAAACCGAAAAAATGGCAAATTTCGATGCAATCTGTTGTTTATTTAGTTGACAAACATAGCATTCGAAATGATTCACAGACAATCGGGGGTATTCAAAGTTTAGAATCTAAAAAATTGATAAATGGTGCCGGCAAATTTTTTTCGAGTTGCAAATTGTCATTCCTGTTTTCAGTTTAAGAGAAAAACCTTTTGAATGGTATCATAAAGCAGATGTCACACGATGGGGTTTGTTCCGGTGCAAATAAACTATGTTAAGTGCCATTTTGCATTCTACACAATGAACTTGTGCCCCGACACATGCTCCGAGAGTTATCATTTTGCAATTATCTTGCGCAGGAACAGATGCTACACAGAGTGCATTTAACTTAAATATTTTGCTCTAGCGCAAAAGCCCATCGTATGGCAGCCCCTTAAGGCTATGAAAATCCTTCCTCAACATTAAGGAATTGTTAAATGCTAACATTACACTGCGACAGTCTCATTTTGAACTGAAATTATATTAGAATGGGATGTATGCAATATTGCTGTTTTGAGACAATGTGATATACCAATTGAATATTTTAGCAAAAAATCTGAACGAGCTGAAGGAATTACCTGCTTTGGATAGTGAAGCTTTGAATTTTTATCCTCGCTCCTGAAACATTTGCACGGAATACTTTGGGACGTAAATTTTTGTAATCACATGTCATCATGACCCATCTTCATTTATTAAGTTTTGCTCTTCCCGCTGTTTACTGCAATACGTCCATTTGAAACTTCTGTGAAAGATAGAGTACTTTCGGTTCACTCCACATTAGTGTTCAGCTTTTCTGAATTTTAAAATATCGGTAAGCAAGCGTTGTATATTTGATACTTCACCACCAATGGGGAATCTCTGGCCGGAATGACTTTATTGGTGATATCAATTACCATCAGATTTTGGAACTATATAACTGACATTATAATATACATAATAGATGTTACATATGAAAGATAGGGCACCAAGACAAGAATGTCAGTTCTCGTTTTAGGTGCCAATGCCAATTCTTCTAATGCTAATTAGATACCTGCCATAGAAAAGGCAGACAGCTAAGCGGACCAGAAGCGACATATATTCTTATAAATAGTAACACCTGGACTGTTTTCGAATGTTCAATTTCTATACTACGAGGGTAAAGCGATTGCTTAATTCCAATTAATTATATCACTTAAATTCATGTCCGTTAAAGTAAATTTATTTACAGGACAACATGAAAGTTTTAGCACAAAACCACTTAATAATTACATGTAAATTTAAATGTATTTAAGCATCTTTATATACCAAAATTCATATCATAATACAACTACAAAAACACGTTTACTCATTTAAAATTTTGCAGCTCATGTTTTCTTTCCTTTGAACAATAAAGAAAAAAATATTCTTTTGGTTGACTTAATCTCCCTCTATTGCACATTGTTCAAAATTCTTTTACAATCCTAAGAGTATAATCACCTTCAAAAATTGAAGAATATGTTGCTCAACTGCAGCAATACCAAGCAAAACAATCTATTACCAAATTAGGCGTATATCGTTTATGGCTGACAGCAGCTTTTCAAATTGGGGGAGCAGGATCAAGCGTTCATAGGGGATTATACGTTAAAGCAATAAGTCTATTATTTGGTTGGATAACAACCTTATTTCTATTGTATTCCACATCTCATTAATATTTAAAAATTCTTTAAATTGGCTCTTGAGAATTCTCATCAAAAATATTTTTTCCTATTTATTGCACACTGCAAGCTTGAGCATATATACACTGTATGATTAAAAGTGAGAAGAAACGACCCCGCTAAGCCTCCCCTTTTGGTGATATCACTTACTTTGGACCACTTTCAGTTGTAAGTGTAATTTAGATACAGTAAACCGAAACGAAATTCCACAAATGTATGTTATGTGATAGACTTAAAATTATTAAAATAATTTAAAATAAAGCACTTAGCAGTAACATTATTGAACCTTATTTCTACTAGCATTACTAAGTACAAAACCGTTTTCGCAATTTTCGACCAATTTTGTCAAAGTTTCTAAAGAAATATAAAGATCCTTTGATATGGCACATCTATGGGTTTGCACCCACTCCTGTAATGATGAAGATTTATGGAAAATTATTCTTGTGCCGTAAGAACATAAATATTATATTTTTTTCAAAGAAATCCGACCTTTGTAAATACATTTAAATTCTTGTTATACGCAATGTTCAGATAACGGGGCGGTCTAATGCCCATGCGAACAATAACTACTCAAGATATTTTGCTTTAATAATAATAATAATAATAGAGGTTTTATTTCCTGTAGAAAAATCCAAATAGGAAATTGTACATCACAATAAATAAGCACTATAATAATTAGAGCATATTGAAAACTTCTGATAGAAGAAGATTAATTGCACGTGGTATGAAGGTTCGTCGATATGTTTCAGTTTTGCATTTGAAGAATCGAAATTCTGATCTAGTTGCGGACTGATGTGATAAATGAGCTGACAACGTCCAATATAGTGGATGGGTTGAATCGTCCATTATTCGACGCGCAGTTCTTGCATATCGCTTGCGATTGCTCTGATTAATAAGGTCTATAAGATGCACAGCACTGAAATTCGTCATTCGAGCATAAAGCTTGACAGGTTTACGAAACAATTTCTTATCAGTCACTGTTAAAGCTTCCCCAAAAATCTCACAGCCATATAAAATATTTCAAACAAAATCTTAAAGAGTTTATGATATAATTAATCTTTTTGTGACCACCTTCCTAACATGATGTTTCCATTTCAAATTTTCGTGTAACATCAAACCAAAATACGTACACATATCCTTCTGTGGAACTTGCTTCCCATTCATATAAATCTTTATATTTGTAACATCTTCCGTATCACTGATATGATGCTTAACTCGAAATATTACTTCCTAGCATTTATCGGGATTGACAATTTCATTTTTCTCAATCAAAAAGTTCAATTTTCTGTTTGTAGTAATTTGTAATCTTCCAGCAAACTCCTTCGAGCGAACAAATCCTAAATACCTCATATCATCGGAATATTTGGCTGAGTTCCCATGTTCTGGATCAATGTTCAAATTTTTTCACAATTTTCGGATTTTGTCAAAGTTTCACAAGAAATATGAAGATCCTTTGATATGGCACATCTATGGGTTTGCACCCACTCCTGTAATGATGAAGATTTATGGAAAATTATTCTTGTGCCGTAAGAACATAAATATTATATTTTTTTCAAAGAAATCCGACCTTTGTAAATACATTTAAATTCTTGTTATACGCAATGTTCAGATAACGGGGCGGTCTAATGCCCATGCGAACAATAACTACTCAAGATATTTTGCTTTAATAATAATAATAATAATAGAGGTTTTATTTCCTGTAGAAAAATCCAAATAGGAAATTGTACATCACAATAAATAAGCACTATAATAATTAGAGCATATTGAAAACTTCTGATAGAAGAAGATTAATTGCACGTGGTATGAAGGTTCGTCGATATGTTTCAGTTTTGCATTTGAAGAATCGAAATTCTGATCTAGTTGCGGACTGATGTGATAAATGAGCTGACAACGTCCAATATAGTGGATGGGTTGAATCGTCCATTATTCGACGCGCAGTTCTTGCATATCGCTTGCGATTGTTCTGATTAATAAGGTCTATAAGATGCACAGCACTGAAATTCGTCATTCGAGCATANCAAATGTACAGTATGTGATAGACTTATAATTATTAAAATAATTTAAAATAAAGCACTTAGCAGTAACATTATTGAACCTTATTTCTACTAGCATTACTAAGAAAAAACCGTTTTTCACAATTTTCGACCAATTTTGTCAAAGTTTCTAAAGAAATATAAAGATCCTTTGATATGGCACATCTATGGGTTTGCACCCACTCCTGTAATGATGAAGATTTATGGAAAATTATTCTTGTGCCGTAAGAACATAAATATTATATTTTTTTCAAAGAAATCCGACCTTTGTAAATACATTTAAATTCTTGTCATACGCAATGTTCAGATAACGAGGCGGTCTAATGCCCATGCGAACAATAACTACTCAAGATATTTTGCTTTAATAATAATAATAATAATAGAGGTTTTATTTCCTGTAGAAAAATCCAAATAGGAAATTGTACATCACAATAAATAAGCACTATAATAATTAGAGCATATTGAAAACTTCTGATAGAAGAAGATTAATTGCACGTGGTATGAAGGTTCGTCGATATGTTTCAGTTTTGCATTTGAAAAATCGAAATTCTGATCTAGTTGCGGACTGATGTGATAAATGAGCTGACAACTTCCAATATAGTGGATGGGTTGAATCGTCCATTATTCGACGCGCAGTTCTTGCATATCGCTTGCGATTGCTCTGATTAATAAGGTCTATAAGATGCACAGCACTGAAATTCGTCATTCGAGCATAAAGCTTGACAGGTTTACGAAACAATTTCTTATCAATAACTGTTAAAGCTTCCCCAAAAATCTCACAGCCGTATGAAATATTTCAAACAAAACCTTAAAGAGTTTATGATATAATTAATCTTTTTGTGACCACCTTCCTAACCTGCTGTTTCCATTTCAAATTTTCGTGTAACATCAAACCAAAATACGTACACATATCCTTCGGTGGAACTTGCTTCCCATTCATATAAATCTTTATGTTTGCAACATCTTCCGTATCACTGATATGATGCTTAACTCGAAATATTACTTCCTAGCATTTATCGGGATTGACAATTTCATTTTTCTCAAAAAGTTCAATTTTCTGTTTGTAGTAATTTGTAATCTTCAAGCAAACTCTGGAGCGAACAAATCCTAAATACCTCATATCATCGGAATATTTGGCTGAGTTCCCATGTTCTGGATCAATGTTCAAATTTGTCATGTTAATATTCTGAAGAATAACTGTGTGAGCCTCGTTGAGACGCGCTGTTAGCAAAATTTGAGATCACGGTGCTGTGATGTTTTTAGATATGAATATTTTCATGAGTTCGTGACTAATAACTGATTGAAATTTTTTAATGAAGCCAAAATGTTTTGAAAATTTTTTACTAGAATTAGGCATAAATGGTGAACAGTAATTTCAGTTTGAAGATTAGCATTTAAGAATAAGAAACTCAAAAAATAGAAAACGTAAATATACAGCGTATGTACAGAGGATGACTGAATTTAATATTAAGTAGAGTAATGGTTTTGGTTCTTTGATAGCAGGAATTTATAATGGTTCAGGGGCGCCTATCCCAATTTCCCCCCTCCCCATTTGAAATCATATATCGAAAAATTTTTGTAAAGATACAGAAACATGTCTTTTATGATGTCAATTTTAGTGCTTCACTAATAGTGAAATGAGATAATTGCATTCTGTTTATAACCACTGAATGTGCAGCCTGTGTTCACACAAGAATGCGTTTTACTTGGACAAACCACGGCCATCTTTAATACAAGGCCAGGAACTAGAAAAACAGAAGAGCACAGAGTAGGCTAACATTTTACCAAGTGTTTTGTAGCAAAAAACGATATGCATGTTCATATTATAGTTTACTAACAAAATATATATATTTTATCTATTGGTGAAGAAATACTATTACTTAGCTTGTACTACATGCTAACAAGTATTATATTTATACTTAAATGAGTTAAACAAATTTACTAATTTACTAATATTAAAGATGGCCGTGGCCAAACAGAGACTCCGTTAGTGAAATAAACAAATAGTAAATATGTGGAAATATCTTCAATTTTAACAAAATTCAAAAAATGTAGTAAATTACCATAAAGCACCGTATTAAGCCCTCTCAGTATAAAATACCAAAAGCCTCCGTATTTGTATAAAAATGTGTACCAACCGTGCTGTATTTATATATATATATATAATTTTTTAATATAATTTTTTCCCACTTGAATTTAAAGCAGCAAGTTATCAAAAAGCCATAAAATTTGTGATAAGTAGTCTTATTAAAGCATCTATTAATCAAATTGACAAAATCATGAACTACAGCAAACATCCGCTTCTTCCACATACCCAAAACAGAAGAAATAATCAAAATTATCTGCATTGCCGAACATGTCATAGACAGTGAAGTTTAAAATTCTTAGCGAGAAAATACTTGACGGATGGTAGTCTTCCTTTAGTTTTATGATTTATGAGATTAATTGTTGCCTTTATGTTTGTACATGTATTTGTTTTTATTGTTTTTATTTTGCTATGTTTTATTTTGTTTTTTATTTTTATTGTGTAATTTTATACAATACGGGAAACAATGCCTTTATATTTATTTATTTATTATTGGTTTATTTTGAAGATTAACTTGAAAAAATTACTTTGCGGTCACAGATTTTTGGGCATAAAACGAATATTGATTAACATTTTGAAGCATTGCACTGAGATATAATGCATACAATCATTATGAAACATAAAATCGAATTTTTGCTGGGAATGTATTAAGTTTGCAAATAATTTTACGTTAACAATGTATCCAATGTACCACATGAAAGCCACTTCAGAAAGCGGACCATTTCCGTATTTTCCTGGAAGTTACTGCATGCCTCCGGATCCACTTCGACACTTATATTCATATCCACAAGTTCCTCCCGAACACAGTTTTTATCATACAAATAACATGGCGGCATTTCCACCACAATCTCTAATGGCTACAACGGACTGCGAAGATCCATATTACAGCAATATTGCTAACATGAGTAGAACATTTGGATTACCGGATTGGTTTAAAAGAGCAGTGTTGACTTGGAATACAGTAGACAGATGCCTAGAGTATAGGCTGCCAGCATGCAATTGCCGAGAATGTGTTCGAATGGAGGCTGATGGTAGCAGTACAGCGTCAACTAACAGAAGTACTTCAACTAATAAAACTAGCACTGCAAAGTCAACAAAAAGTTCAAGTAAACCAGGACCATCTACAACTACAGGAACTAAATAAATTGTTAAGTTTTTTGCAGCATCATTAAATGTAAATTTATTCACATCATATATATATATATATATATTTTTTCTATCTTGGCTTTCCAAAGATTTTTAGGATTTCTATCACATAATTTCCGAATTACTTTTAGTAATTAATAAGCACACAATCAAGGAATGAATGAATCACCAATTTGTTAGAAATATAATGACTTAACTCTATTTGACCTGGGGCATAACGATTTTTTGATGATGGTATGAAATCTAAAAATTTAGCAACTTTCTTTAAATAATTATAAAAATTTATTGGGTACTTTACTTATTTGTTTCACTTACAATAATTATAAGTTTCGTAAAAATAGGATGGTTATGCCCCTGATTGAATAACAGCATCCTACATTAAGTGAGCAGCTATATACAAAAATTTCTATGAACGTTAGCCAAAGTCAACGAGTCAAACTAAGAGAGATCCATAATTTTTTGAATAGTAATCAAAAGTGCGGAGTGGGTGAGGAAAACGTCAGCTCTTTCTCGAATAAAAGTTAAGTAAACACATGAAAGGCTATTAGCAAATCAACTTACATCACAATGGATGTTAGTGAATATATGGACAGTGTATGGGAAAAATTTTCTAGGAGGGCTGCCCAATTTTTTCAAGATTTTACCCGAAAATATACGCAAATGCACGAAAACTACCGCTAAAGGACAATGGCCTTTTCAGACCCAAAAATCGAAGGGGCATAAATTCTTCATAGAGTTAACCTATGATTTTTATTCCATTTTAGATATATAATAATTCATTTTTGCATTTGGCGCCAATGAAAGAGAATTTTAATATTTAATAAGTGATTGGATTTTTCTTTTGCCCTAATATTATATTAATTTTTGCGCGAATTTCCACCAAAAAATTTACAATTTAGGGGCTGCAGCCCCCCTGCCTCGCATGTCTATGTATACAGTCTCGAAAACGCAGTGTCATCTTTAACTCCGAATCTTTTTATACTTAAGCTTTTTAGAATTCAATAATTTTTTAAAAAATATTTTTAAATAATTGCTCCAATAATATTTTTGAAAAATAAATTATTGCTATTTTTGAAAGCCAAAAATGAATAATTGAAATTATTTTATTGCCAATGTAGATTAGGAACATTGAGGATGGAGTTGACCAACCGGCTTTACCCACAGTGTTTCGGGTTGCGTCAGAGTTGTAAATGGCCGTGCCTAGAATTGTTCAAAATTGTGTTAATAAATATACATTCTTTCTCTTACATTACAATATTATATCAACTAGTATATGCAATTGACTAATTATACATCAAAAATCAAATTCACGACTACAAGAATTGAAATTATCTCCTAACCAAGAGGATGCAATTCATCCTTCATGGGCGTCGAATAACCGATTTTGCCTCACAGATATCGGATCGGGTTTGGGCGACAAATAGGCACGTTGGATTGGATTAGGTATGCCACCCCAATAAAGCACCGTTTATTAATCAAAATTTTACTAATCTGGGTTTACACCTGCTTCGCGTAAGTAAAATGGGCTACTGCATCATTCGCATTATACCGGATCATCCACCTAGTGTAAACGGTCCTATTCTTGAATTTAAGTTGCCCAATGTAATCAACTTCTTGTTAATAAATGTAGTAAATTATTGTTGTTTTGTTTTTGTCAGTCGATTAATATTGAGCAACTCAACGCTTTATCGGGTAGTGATGATTATGCACTCAAAGATGGACATAGGCCCGGTCCTCGCTTTCTAAGAATGACATTAAACGTGATGGAAAAAAAACAAATAAGCTGTCATAAATCGAAAACTTGCATCTGAAAATATGAATCCCCTCTAAGTTGAAACAAACTGTCTGCAGGAAAGTTCACAATTTCTCCATTGAAAAAATTGAACAAAGTGGAGTTTACTACATTTCTAAAAGAAGATACATGAATATTTTTAACTGAGTAAGAAATAATGCGCATTTGGCCATTTATCTTATGATTGTATTAAAAAGAGATTTTAATCCAAATTACAATTTGAAAAGTTGATTTTGCTTTTAGTAGAATTGACTTTAACAATGTTTGATATTCGTTGGTTGCTTAAAACAAATTTTTGTACACTAATATTAAATTTATAAGCAATAAATAAAAATGCATGGAAGAAAAAAAGGCAATGTGTTTAGCAAAACACTACTTCAAATAAGTATACAAAGATGTTTGTTAAATCCCATTTGCTTCTTACACACTCATTTTATTCACACAATAATGAAAATAAGTTTTCTCTAGAGTAAAGACATTTTCAAAACGTGTCTTCTAAGAAATTGAGTTTTGCAAGGAGGTTTTAAAGTTATGTTCAGACAGAATTTGGTTGGCTATATAAACATAAAAGAGTAATTTTAATTAAAATATTTTTGAAATTCTTTGATGAAATTATGTTTACTTACATTAATGTGAAATACCTGACATGGTGCATTAAACGTTAATGTATTGTAGAATTAATTCACTACAAAAACTGTAATAATGTTAATTACAATCACTTTAAAATGATATAATTCCAACATAATAAAGAAAGATTTGATGAAATTCATTTTAATCTACAGTATAAAATCAGAATTTTAGGGTACAATGATTATTCGCCTGTCTTACCATCTCTGGCTTGTTTTAGAATACCTATAATCAATTAAGTGATTTGGAAATATTAAATGTCTTCATTAAAATAGACATTATATATTTGCTGATTTTTTATTAAAACTACAAGAACCATCGACAAATACTTGAAATTTTCGTCTCTAGAATAAATTGATTTGATTCTACATGTGCTGTTACATGTGTGTTATTTAATATAAATTAAAATTTTTACAATGACTATGTAATATTCGCACATTAAACCTTTGCATCATTTATAACAAACACTAACATCTAAAATAAAAAAATACAAATTAAAGTCTTTTCTACATTAGTGCCAAGGATGATTTCTGAATCTCAAGCCTTCGGTGGAGAACAGTCAGCCTTCTAAATATTAACAATAATTATACAACTAAGTATACATATACATGTATATATATATTTAGTAATGGCACACCAAACACTTCAAACATTCACTTTAAATATAGTCTATGTGTTTTTCATAGTTTTCAATGCATTGTTAATAATTGTGTAAAAAAACATTTCGGAAAATATTTTTAAGAATGTTCGATAAAAAAGCGCAGTGTGCCAAAACGAATAAATTTTAAATGCATTTACATATTTGCAGGACTTTGTATTCATCAATTAATATTTATAACATGGTTTCCTGAAATTTGGTGGCATATTTTCAATTGCAATGCAGAAACTTCGCAGGATTTCATGTATGTATATAGAAACCAAATTAAATGTTTGAGGTCAACTCTACAAAATCGCTTTGTTTTTAAGAGAAAGGTTTTATAATGTAATTCACTTTATTCAAAGCGAAAAGAAAAACGGAAGTTCGGTATTCAAGAACCGCGATAACTTATTGATTGATAGAAGTTCGCCTTTATTCTTTGACTCAAACAAAAGTTTAGCAAAGCGAATGCTTAAATATGTAATTATAAAAAATCATCATAAAAAACCTTTAATTTACTTTTCAGGTGTAATAAGCTACTATTAATAACCAAATGAAATAATTATATTTTGAAATGAATATAAAAATTGATTTTAGAAATAAAATGTTCAGAAAGACACTAACATTTAGATAAAAAAAGTTACTAAAAATAATATTTTAAATGGAATACATTCCACTTAATGATATACTATAAGAAGTAGGTTAAAAATACTAACATAACTTTGATCATTGGCAATGATATTAAATACTGACTGATCGTTTTCCCCAGAAAACTCATTGTCTGCTTTGTCGTCGTCATTTGCATTACTACTGAGTTCACATTCCTAAAATTCCACCATAAGTGCGATTATTATCTTTTAAAAGTTAATATCCCAGACATTAGGGAGTCAAACAGTTTACTTTTCACAGAAAGCACACCTGTTATATTGATTGAAGACAAGGGCAGATTGTATATATATATAT
>CABFPE010000818.1:136649-177636 GCA_900660155.1 Hofstenia miamia
TATATATATATATATATATATATATATGCACCGACCTTATATATTACAAACCATTTTGATTTTTGAAAATAAGTCAATATAAAAGGCAATATTCATTAGCAATATTTAAACACATAAGGGATAGGCATGAGTACTTAAACTATTGCTGCAAGTTGATCATATTTTTTGATCCAACTCAACTCAACCCGAACAAACTTAGCTTAGAACTGACACAAACTACAGTAGTTCAAATAGAAGTTTTCAAAATCTGTTCCAACCTATCCTAACCTAACGCAATCATATTGATTTTAAGGTTTACTCAAGAAACCAGACTCAAATTCGAAATTAGAACTCTCAAAGTGAATTAGTTTTGGTACTGTCAGCCTCACTTGACATATTGAAGTGGTAATAAAAAAGGTTTTCAAGTCGGCTAAACTGAGGTATTTTAATTCTTGAGCAATTCATGATAAATTTTAAAGTAAACAAAGAGCTCATATTATAAAATTAGTCATTGTTTTCATGACGATCCCGACCATTTGTTGCAAAAAACTGCCTACCCAACCCCACCTATTAGCATTCCTTAAGAATATAGCCCAAACCAACCCGACCCACTGCCATCAAAACGTGGGACAAACCAAATCATGGATTAGCACAATCACTTGCAGCTTTGACTTAAACAAATAGAATTGTGCATAGGAATCAATATTATGGTACATTATAGCAAGACCAAATTATATAACAGTGAATTATCTGATGAGATCCCTTGTGATTTGTAGCAATTGTGTTACGGGAGATGTTTTTGCAAAGGGGATATAAAATATAGTGATCTTTGGACGTTCTAGGCAAGAGTTCATGACCGAGATTAAATTCCAAAAAATGGAAATAACCAAGACCCTAATAATTACTACTTGCACTAGAAACTTTGTCTGGCAATTAAACACAGGCATTTTACACATTCTTATGATTTTTTTTAAAAATGCTGTTACATGCGATAGACTTATCAATTGAATAATTTTACGATTTCCATATTATAGTTACTGCTTGTCAAATTTACATGGTAATTTTTTGTAAAACATTAGAAACATGCTTTTGAAACCTAATTCATTTTTTAAAGTTATACTCTTCTGATATTTAAAAAGCTTTTGCGAAAATCAATGAATTTGAGAAATTTTTAAAAAAAATTCCTAAAAGTCTTCCATAAATTTAGGGGTGTACACATCGTAGTCTCGAAATGAAAAACATTATAAAGAGTAAACTATAAGTGCATATATGTATACATTGGAAAAAATTTTACACTTACTACATTAAACGGTGTTAAGATATGCGCACACTTCAAATGCGTTCAATAAATTGAGATTACTTTGTTGGTTATTACTTGGTTATTTATTAACTGGTTATTGGTGGTGTTTATAAAATAAGAAGAGACATAAAAATTTGAGACTTTATTATTAAAAGATTTTGAAAATTTGATGCAACCTATTTTGAGAAAAAGCAATGCGTAACATAGCGTTTAGACAATGACAATAATAGTCAGAACACTTACTGATAAAGTTTCATAGTTCTTATCTGAGACGATCTCATTACTTGCCTTTATTAGTCTCAAATTCAGTATGAAAGCAAAGATTAGCTGAAAAAAATTCCATTTAATGAATTTTCTTAAAGGTGTTTTAGCTTTCTCCCTTACTCTCGTTCAGGGGCTGCCTAAAAAATCAATGTAATAATTTTCCACCAAAATAATAGCTCTTAGCATGCAAAGTTAACTATTTGCACCTAAAAGTTTCAGGAAAATTGATGTACAGATTTTTATACAATTCCACTACATCTCTGATTTTCATATAGGATTTGCCGATATTCGAATGAAACAAAGAGAAGAGATTGCTATAATTTAACACATTTATTCTGCAACCATGTTTCACCTATGTAGAATTTGGGACAATTGGGATCTCCATATCTTATACTAAAGATGATTTTTGCGACACTGCTTCTTTGTCTATATTTTCAATCTATCTAATATTATGTTAGATAAAAATATTGGAGAGATTATTGGTGATCAAAATTTTTATTAAGACGTC
Organism: Hofstenia miamia; assembly: GCA_900660155.1. Lineage (NCBI taxonomy): Eukaryota > Metazoa > Xenacoelomorpha > Acoela > Hofsteniidae > Hofstenia > Hofstenia miamia. Next base: position 138,701 of record CABFPE010000818.1, read on the forward strand.
CAGTTAATCATTTTAAACAATTGTGGATCAATGGCTCAATATGTGGCAACGTCTAGAAAATTTTATTTTTGGAATAAATGAACATCATAACACAATCTAAACTCAATTGTGGTACATCATAATTTTGTAAATAGGTAAATAGTGCACATATCTATAAATGTACACATTGTACAAAATTTGTAAGTAGCCCAACAAGCTAATCATCGCTATTGAAGTATATATATATATATATATACATATATATAGTCTTTTTAATGTGATCAGAAATACCATTATTAAACCAATTATAAATTTTTCTTTGTTAGACAAGATCTTTTAAAATAATAACGAAATTTTAGTAGAAAGACCATCTCAAAAACAAGAATTCAAAGGTAGTGCAAACCTTAAGAGTAGCTTTAGCAGTTCTATAAATGAACATGAAAGAAATAGACGAATACGTAGAATTTACTTAAAGGTTGAAAGCAACTTTAGTACTTAATAATTACAAGAATTCATCTTAGAAAAGACATGCAGACGAATCATATTACTATAGTAATTACAGAATTTAATTATGTGCCCCATCACAAATTAGCACGAATAAAATGTGCGATGCGATAAACATATTGTTTTTGCGAGGAACAATTACGAAGATCGAAGACATGGAGATTAGTCACGTATAATCCTTGAGCAAATAATTACCACCATCGAAGATAAATACTTCAGAAGTTCTAAAATCAATGACGCTATCTGGCTGGATAATCGGTAGGAGAAATTCAAGGCAATTAATTCTGCAGTATTTAGAGGCAATTTACTAGAAACCACATCTTTTATGTACCCACAATCATTAGTTACAAATTAAATATACATCCTACAAAAGGTATAATCCCTGAGATTTGCAGTGATTGCTTTTTATTAAAATTTTTTTTAATAATTTCTGAATTCACTAGAATCTTTGCTTTAAAATGTTAAAGGTTAGATAAACTTAATGACGTTTAGTACATGGCTTGTTTTACCAATAATTTAAACCATAGGCCACTTCGATTAAGCAGTTTTTGTAAGTGATTTTGAGATCGGATACTTCATCACTTTAGTAAAAAAAATTAATTAATCAGCTATCTTACAAAAATTTGCAATGATGCATCCAGCTCACATAAGTTTGAATTAGTATTCATAATAAATTTATTGTGTAAGGCATGTTGTAGCCAAAATACATGGTAATTAAGCTGCACATAAAACAATAAAATTCAATTCAATATAATTTATATAAAATAGATCATGTTGTTTTATGCAGAACATGTTTATAATTCAATTTAGTTAATTGCAACGGGGAAAGAAAATTGGAAATTAAAGATGAATTATTTTCTTAGAGATTTCTATCTCTCTTGAAGGAAGACTTACAGTTAAATCCCTATACAATTTAAAACAATTCTGCCCGGCCCAATGTAAATTAATGCTCACTCGGACTTTTAGTCCCAATTTTAAGATACTTGCCAAAAATCAAATCATATTATGATAAATAAAACGATTTGGGATCAATATCAAATGTTACACTTTTTATAAGAACACTTTTGTAACAAAATGAGGTTCCAAACGCGGCATAAACAACAAATTATGAATATTGATCAAGCTAAAAATGCACATTTTATGTTTTTCTCTGTTGTTTTTTAATGATTTCTTGATCAATAAACATGACAATATAGACTGTTTTAGAAAACCTATCAGTGCTAATGTAAATATTTGATCCGTATCCGATTTTCATTTACATAGGAGGGTGACTTTTTAAATTTTAACAACATTAGAAGGAACTTTTAAACATTTGACGAAAAAATTTTCAAACAGTTTGACATAATAGATTATTTAAAATCAAAAGCAGCAAACATTAGAAATATAGAATGAGTTGATTACTACAACACGGCTTCAAAATATTTTCTCTTTCTCTGTATATAGCAGAGTTTGTTATAAAAAGACTTAGCATTTATTATTCAAAATAATAATAGGGTATACTCCCCTTTTTCGCATCACCAATGAGGTAGTGGCCGCAACCCCTGCTTCTCTAAATTCGACTTTAAATATAGCTATACATATGTATATATATCACAACTTAATAGTAGAACAAAATAAGAATTTGAGGCTCTTTTTATAAAAAAATCACCCAGCTGAACAAAATTTCCTGGCTTTTATAAAAAATTGTATGTTATGCAAATATAGAACAATTAAATACAATGGACAAGTTTTTATACATATAATTAATAAATTATATAGACCCACATATACGAGCGTTCAACAGTTCTCTTGATGTATGATGAATTTAAAAGAAATGAGCAATAGGCACTAGTAATCTTTGGAACAAGCAAATCTTGCTGGCTTATTATACAAAATAACTTTTATTAGATATCACCTAAAACTAAGTTGTGTGTTTGTTGAATACAATAAATTAGCCTGTACTCTTAGTATACATAAAACTCAAGGCATGAATTAAAACTAAGTTGTGTGTTTGTTGAATACAATAAATTAGCCTGTACTCTTAGTATACATAAAACTCAAGGCATGAATTATTTATTAAGTTTGTTTCATTTCACTGAGATCAAATGCGATATTATTTTTAGGTAAAGTGAAACTAATCTTTTGTTCTGACAGTGGAATAGGAAAATATTTACAGTTTAAACTAATTTTATTCTAAGAATTTGTAGTACAATGTAAAACTCATTCTTCCATCCAATTGAAAAAAACAGACCAAGTTAATCTAATGTTAAGAAAGCTTCTATTCAGTAATCAAAGTGCAGCGAAATATTCCATCTTGCTTCCCGGACTTCTTGTATTCACCTCTCACAAATGAAGGAAATAAACACCAGCTGAAGTCAAACAAATAACTTTAAGGAAATTATGAGTGAGGGACTAGATCATCGGAATAACTTCGAAATCAACTGCTTTCGGAATTGTCTTCAAAACTGGGACGGAATGTTCTAATCGCAACATAAATCCATTGCAAATTTTTTATTTGAAATGCATTACATTGTTTTATAAATTCTATTATGAGATAATGTGAAGGCTCTTACATTGGAAGTAACAAAGGGACATTCTGTCTCTAGAATTTAAGAAGACAAGTCTAGATTGCTCTTGGAAATAATTCAAAGTTTTTTCGACCTAACCCAGCCTGCCAAAATGTTTTGTCCAACCAACTAAACATCAGCCTTCAGTATCCTAATCGATATATTACATAATACATAATATATAACAATAAATATATCGACAAAATTATAGGCAGCCTACAAATACGTTCCAAAAGTCTGGTAAACTTTGAATTCACAAAAATATATATTCAAATGGGTAAATTGAATGCTGAGATTTCTGACCCGATCTAACCTTTAAGTTGAACCAAATTTTATAAATATCTGGTCAAGCATTTACTATTCAAATTATTTTCTGTATTTAGATAGTATTAATAATTATAAAATCATAAAAATTTATTATACAGTGTTCACATTATAAATATTTGATTTCTATTATAGGAAACCTATACTGTTACAAAGTAGACAACATTGATTTCAGTCATTAATAAGTGAACAGACTCTGGAAAATTATTTAAATTGTAATATTTCAAATTGGTAGACTGGAGTAAATCTAATAACAATAGTCGACATGTAAATAATTTATTATTTACTTCTACACTATTGAAAAATAAATCCAGAAAGGTTGTTTGGAGTTTATTACTTTCGCTAATGTAAGGATTTCGCAGCAAATCTCATTGAAAAGCGCATTAGACAAAGCTGTCAAATACTATTTCTTCAATGTTTTTAAAGAAATTTTGACGGAAAAAATGACAGGTTAAAACGAGGAACACTTGATAATTTCGTTTATGAAACAACAAATATAACTAAAATGAAATAAAAGTTATTTAAGACTTTTAAGAAAACTAGATTAAAATGGCAAATCTCCAAAAACAATTCATGGCAGTACAAATGCCAAAAAATAAACATTGTGAATGAACGTTATGTAACTGTGGAAGTAGAGTACTGATTACCTTAGCTGAACAATCAGAGGTAAATTCAAAATATTCGGTTGAAATTCTAGCTTTGAGGTACAAAAATTTCAATGTTAGTGCAACTAAAACACAACGGGATTTTGTATTCGAGTGTTTTCAGAGTAATTGGAACACAATTTATTTACATTTTTCATGCCAACGTTTGACCTGCGGGATGGCATTACGTCAAGGATGTCTACAGATTAGATAAGGGTATATGTAAAGCAGAATTAGTACTATCAGGGCCTTATATATAGAAGGTACTGGTACTCTTGATAATAAAATAAATAATAACTAAGACTCAATTAAACTTTTAAAGATCCCCCTAAATTTCTCAACACTCAATTTACTTGTTAAGTTCTTTACTCAATTCAATTTATGCATTGTTTTGTTTTTAAACAAAAGCTTATTGATTTATTAAAGTACATACATTCAAATTCTGCAATGTATTAGAGACTGGATTTGGCATCAAAAACGTAATTATTCCTTAATACAGGATGTACATTATATTCTAAAATCATGTTATCAACGGGATAAATCTGATTACAATAATCTACTTTAATCTGATTCAATCCATTCTGAAATTATAAGGGAATGTTCATTAATTAGTTAGCAATGGATTTTCACTCCAAAGATTACTTCTGTCCAATCAGTATGAGAAAATATAGTTCTATGGTTTGCTGCAATAGATGTGTCCTAATTCTTTTTACACAATATATGTGCATGTTTACTTTTTTTGAAAATTTGGAGAGGCAATGTTGACCACTGGAAAAAATGATTGTTGTAATATTGGTTTTCATTGACTTAAATTTTACATTACCACTCTTTTTGTAACTGAAAGCAAGAAGGGCTTCATTCTCTCTTAAACAAACTGGTTAAAAGAAGATAGAAAAATAGATAAAAGACGTTTTATATTTTATAAAAAGCACTCTATTTGCGTGAATGAATTTTTTTCTAGAGTGAAGCACAGTTGGAGGGAATCCAGCTGATAAAATTGAAGTGGATAATTGGATACAACCAATCAATTAATTAATTACATGCATCGTTTTACTCTTTCTTTCCACGTCATCTCTTGCTTACTTGATTAGGCACCATACGACAAGAATAAAGTATTGAAGGGTCTAATTGAAAAAATCTAAATGCCTACATTATATCTCTAATGTAAATTACTCATTCATTAGTTTGTAATCCTTGTGAAGAAAATAATGTAGCACAAAACGACAAAGTTGCCTGGTATCCCAGTTTTTCTTCTTGGTTCATGACACTCAGTGGCATAAAATATAGAATATCCCCAGTCAGTGTTTATAATAAATGGAAATACTAGAAATCACTAACCATTACAGAAACATAAATTATATTTTGCTGTTAATATATTTTCCTAAATTCTAAATAATATGTTTACCAAAATATTGCGGTAAAAGATTGGGAAGAAATCAATTTCCGGGAATTTTAAAAAATTCCTAGATCAAAACCATTAAAAAAGCTTTTAAATGCTTTCGACGACGTAAACAGAACTTGACCTTTTTAACACAAGCAGTCGGGTCATAATTTTAAATGCTCACTAATGCAAATTACGTCAACAACAATAGACATAAGGAAAAGTAAGCACCCTCTTTTAAGAAAATGAGATTGTTATCAAAATGATGCAGTTAAGTGTTAAATGATGCATTCTTAATGTGAAGCATTGTAATAGGCGACGCACGCCCCTACCGGAATTTAATCATTATCTGACATTAGCGAACCACAAAATAAAAACACGCTTAAATAAGATTTAGTTTATTCTTTAGATTCGTGTACATGTTGAAATCAATGACCTTTGAGAAATTTAATTAAGTAAATTAACTTAGTAATAATGCGCATTCTAATATATTTGAATCCTTTTCTTAGATCAGATCATTTTCACAGCTTGCAGTAAAGAAGAAGAGATCTACTTTGTTAAATATAAGGATTTACATGAATCCGGTAATTCAACAATTGCACAACTAGATTCGGATATCCGATAAAATTTAACTTGTTTACCGGATTTTACCGGATAACATATTTCCAATATTATTGCTAAATTCTAAGATAAAACTTGATTTAAGATGGAGGAAAAAACTTTTTTCATTATATGCTAGTTGTCATACAACAAAACAAGTTTTCTGACATATCTGAATGTAGTCCATTTCATTGACTTGACAATACATTTCCATGTATGCTGAATATTCGTTCACTTTGAACAATTCATGACGCTGCTAAAAAGGATTTATTTTCCTACACAAGAGGTCGATATTAATTGAGAAATGAGGGTGTTCTTCAGCAGTAATTGAGCAATATATTATCCGGTATCTGGCAGTCAAATTACCTGAAATTATCCGGTATACTAATTTCACTGTCCGGATTCCATCCCTAGTTAAAGTATCCTAATAGTTGAAAATGGACTTTATTCAAATGCAGTTCATTTAAACAAAACTGACTTCAATACAAAGCCTGCCAGAAAATTAAATTTTCAGGTTTGGCATTCTAAATACTGACACTATTCGGTTCTTTTACTATTTTGGACACAGACTTGTTTCAATAAATAATATCATAAAAACGAGTGCTACAAAACACAAAGTACATATTGTATTAGGTTTTCTATTTGTTGTGATAAGACTCTCTTAATATAGGAGTCGTACTATAAGCGAATACATCTCGTAACGAATAAAAATTTCACTCATTTTTAATAGGCGTAAAAAATTTCCAGCGATAAGTAAAAATTGGCACAAACGCAGTTCTTTGGAGATTTCGTTTATAACGTAATTAGTAATCTGAATTTAAGTCGAGAAAAAAGTCAAAGCATTTCATCTTTCACTTTAGTTATTCAAAAGAATTTGATTCCCAAAACATTCGTTGCAGCATAAAAGTGAATCTTTAGTTAACTTCTTTCAATAGAAAAATTAGCGTTTGTAAAACCCAAGTACAAGTAACGAAATTGATTTATCAAAATAAATTTCGAATTAATACTCCGCGTTTAGCTGAACTAAGAATATATTTTACCTATTTATTGCCATAATTATAATTCAACTTCATTAAAGACTTTGCTTTCTGATTTTTCAAAAAGAGGTAAGATTGAGGACACATTTTTGTATTCTCTTGTTCAACTAGTAGTCCTATCCTAGCAAATATGCAAGAGAAACTATTAACAGACTACAAACTGAAACAGAGTATGAAGCTATGGTTACTCTTACATTCAGCTACGTTAATGACTAATCAAAACTTAATTGGATAACTAAAATACCTTTGCAATCACTAACAGTAGGCTAAACCAAAGATGTAAAGAAAGATATTGTTTTTAAATTACATACAATATATACATTAACATTACGATTATTGATTTAGCTCAGAAAATCTGAAAATATGGTTGATGATCTAGTCAAAGAAATAAAATATCTGTCCACATTTTTTGCAATTTTGATAAAAACTCAATGAAAAATTGTAACGATTTTTTGGTCTTGTATAAAAATAATTCAAATATATCATGAAATAATTTTCTCTGAAAGAAATTATTTTTATATATTTTTACAACTGTTCTAAACCATACGTCAAAAAGTTCCAACGTTTTGAAATTCCAAACCAGAGATCATTAAGTGATTCTACTTATTAAGAAATATTAATGAAAGCTATTAGTATTATAACAAATTGTTGAATAATCATTCAAATATAATGCTAACAACTTCTTAGGCAAACTAGATCCTGCTTAAGTGAAAAAATCTCTGTGAGGGAATCTCCAATTTTAGGAAAGCAAATATAATCTGGATTTCCATAACAATGTTATTATCCGCAACATCAAAAATAAAAAAATGAATTTTTTGCTTAACTCTGAAATTTCATACAAAAAATTGTGAAACGAAATAGACAATGCAGCTAATACAAAAAAATATGTAACAAAATAGCACTTCGAAGGACGTGGGAAGTATATCCGAATAGTTAATGGAATCTTGAATTTCAAAATATTATTCCGAGTTCTTAAAGAGCTGGCCCACTAATGCCTCATAAATGAAAGTGCTGCGAACCTTGAATACACAACTGATTAACTTGTGTCATTTGAAATATTTAACGCTTTATCCACTGCCTGAAGAAAAATCTAAATGCACTCCTCAATTTTTAAACGCATTACGAAAAATAATAGATACATTAAAAATAAATACGATCTTCGTCACCGCAAAGTTGAGGAAATTCATATTCAGATTGAGTATGGATTAAAAAATGCTATTTTAAAATGTGTTTAATAGATATTTTTTCTTATAAAGAAACAATCATTAAATTGATAGCAATTAAAAAATAAATTGTATTGAAAATTTATTATTACAATTTTTATTAAATAGAGTGAAACAGACCTAACCTCGGCACTAAAAAGGGAGCATAATTAAATGGCAGGCATAATCTTTATAAAGTAAAATTTGATAAAAAATAACCTGAAACAAAATTTAATTCAACATGAAAAGAATTTTGATGGTGTCAATTTTAAATCAAAATATGTTTTAACGACGGACGTAACGCGGATATTGCTTGTGTCTACACATTTTTGGGCATACGTATACATAAGATCTGTTTTAAAATACTGACTGCTTGCTGAAATCATGAAACAAAAAACACCCACATTGTTCTAATAATTTTGTTGTTTTCATTTGTAAGTAAGTGTGCATATTTTTAATTTTGTAAATATACATGTATAGTAGTTTGTAGTATTTGTTTGTTTGTTTATTTTAGCAATAAATTTGCTTGACTCTTTGTCTTTATGTAATATCATCCGCATGTGCTTTGGATCCCTAATTGCGTATAGAAACCTATTCTTAGAGAAGAAACTGCAGGCGGAAGATATCAACAAACACTTAACTGTGCTAAAACTGTTCTATTTATAACAAATTTTCTTGCTTACGGATACTATATTTACACTTTAATTTTGCATTCTAGTCTTCAATTAGCATACATTGTGGAATAAACTGGTGGTATCACATACAGATCGACCCAAGCAGCAATTTTGTTACATTAACTGTGCATAAATGTTGATGGACAGCAAGGTGACAAACATAGCTGCTAATACAGGTAGTCTAGTATTTGTTACCCATAGAATAGGGAAGAAAAACCCGAGGGATACGGTGAAAGGGACATGGGTGCCAAGTCTCTCAATTCAAAGCAAATATTGATAAAATCAATCCTGCAAAGAAATGAACATTTCTACTAAATAATGAGTACTTTGTTAGGATATCAACTTCCTCTTAATATCTCCAAATCTTAGAATTTGTACTCGCACTTGACCCATAGACCTATTTTCAACAATCAGTTGTACAGGTCGTTTTGGATCCTAATGAAACTGGAGAACAAGCGAATATCAAATGAGCATTTATTCAATGTTTAAATTGAAATTGCTAAAATACCTAACAATTTTGTACATCAATTAATATTGAAATTACAATTTAAATGGAAATACAAATGAGTTTTTTCAAACGTTCATCACTGGATTTTGATGATTTTCCTATGATGACTTCAAAATTCAAGCGCAATCTGCTGAATGAATTCTGCATTAGATTGTACTTTTAAACCCAATAATATAAGAAGAAATATTGTTCATGTGAATCATTTGCTATTAAACTCATGATTAAAAGCAATTTTAGAACTTTCAACGTTTTAATTGTTTTTTTAGAAGCAAGTTCACAACATCAGTGATTAATAAAAAAACCAATATTTTTTTATATTTGAATGATGTTTTCACTTTACACCATTGCATATATTAAGATTACATGAAAGAGTATATGTATTACAAGAGCGCCGACGTGTATTTAGATATTGGTCCACGGCCTTCCCATCGGGCAAAATCACAGAGATATTAGGGCTGTTCGCTGCGTTTTTTGCCGACCTACCACCGACTACGGATGGGTACGGGTAAGACATTTCTGCTTATAATTTTGAACGGGTACAAGATGGCAAACTCGTGTAAATCTTCCGGTAAGCGGGCTCTATAAATTTGCATTTGTTGCTCACAAAGTTATTTTCATCATAACATTTAAATGACATCGTTAGCTTTTGTATCAAAATGCACAAATTTTGTTTGTGTGTTTCAAACGGGATCTCTTTGAAAAATTTCTTAGATGATATTCAATTGAATTTGTCTTTAGAAAATATGTGAAATAGGGTTATACGTTTATATATGTGTGGACATGGGTACTGATTTTCATGTGCCATACGAACATAAGCGTATCTATATTCTAATGTATATAAAACCCACATCTACATACGCAAAACTGCTTGGGATATGCCATAACAAAATAAGTAATAGTGATACTAGTAATGAGTTCACCTGCACTTCAGATATGAACTGCTTCAGTATCAAACCTGATCTGATTTAAACCTGTTTAATCCTGATGTCCATAGAGGAAGTGATTTTATAAAAGCAATATCCTCCTCTTCTCGAAGTATATTTCCTCTTTTTGTTTCCCCGTATATCAATGCGTACAGCAGTTTTCGGTATTAAAATATTCTACGTAAAAATAAAGTTATTCAAATAAAATATTTTTAAATTAATCCCAGTCTTGCAACCATAGTAACATCTAGACAATATTTAGGATGTCTTTGAAATGAATACCAACTGTAATACTACTGCAATTCACACTAAACTGCCTATAGTTACCCTAAATGTACAAACCCTTTCGTCAATGCCTGTTTAGAAGGTTTTGCTTTTCACATTCTCAAACAATTTTCTCAAAGCCTATTAGGAAATTTGTGGATTCTGGGATTTGAACACATTATTTTGGTAAATGTACCTTCCTGCTATGAGGAAATTTTTGATAAAAATTATTCCTGGGTTTGAAGCACATTAATGAAATTTCAATTTTTGCAGAAACCTTAAAAATCTTCCCGTACCTAATGTTTAGGTAATAATGCGAAAGAAATAACTACTCCCAAATAATTAGTTTACTGTATTAAATAAATTACCCAAGTCCGTGCGAAAATCAAAGTCGTCGTGCCAGATCGTGAATTAAGGATGCAATTAAAAGAGAGATAATTCTCTATCCAGTGTTTTTTCATATTTTAGATATTTTTATTATTTAGTTAACTAAGAGCATTTAATAATTATTATAGAAAACAAAACGTTTCATTGAATAAACAGGTTGACCATATTATTAGCTGAAAGCCAATAAGGAATCAACAAAATATTTTCTATTAATGTTGCATAGTTAGGATACAGGAAATTTTAAACTGTTATCTCAGGCAATAATCTTTGTTGTTTAATGCCAGCCTATGACACATGTAACATATGTAATGAAGAGAAGCAGTAAAGCAAAGCACTGGTACTAAATAATACTGAGTTAAGCAGATGTTTTCCATCTAATAAAACTAAAATGATATCAAAGTGATCAAACAACATGACTGATGTTAAACCTGATCCTGATTTTGTTGTCCTGGACCTGATTTGCGACTCCTAAAACATGACTTCAAGCCTGATCTTACCCCATTAATTCTGATATACCTGATATAAAAATCTGGACCTGACTCTCCACTAATACGTACCCACATTTTTCGGATAGTTGATGGAAAATTTAACTGAAAACCTTAAACATAATCTTTAGAAATAACAGAAAATCAACTCAGCTAAGTGTAAATTTTGAGGATGGACGGTACGACATCGAAACCAAGTTTATTTTATATTTTCTATCATATTTGAGTTAACCCATTTGCCCGGCTAAAGGCTGGCTACGGCCTTTAGCCAGCCACGGCTAAAGTTTGCCAACTACGGCCAATTTTTCAGCAAAGTATTGGCATACACTTTAAAAAAATTGGTATCATATATATATATCGGTATAATAATGATCACAAGTCGGTAACGTAACAAAATACTAAATTTATATTTCTTTGCATATAGCCATGTTGCAACTTTGAGAAGAGTTTATTATTTTTCAACTGGATTTGAAATTGTTAAACAAATAATGTTGAATATTTCGATTGATTTTTTTGAAATTCTCTGCCAAATGCATAAGGTCAACGGCCTTTTTAAAACGACAGGCTACCGCTAACCAACATGGTTTGGCAGCAAAACAATACTCTAATGTTGGGCCAGATAATTTAGCTTGGGTGGCACTTTTTCCATGTCATTGATATTGGTCCAAATAAAAGTTGCGTATTCCACATCCAAAGTATTTGGGTTTGAGCATAAAATAGTGCAACATTTGCATATTTTTGTGCATTACTTGTTACCAATTTATACATATATATATATTAATTTGTGAAATTGCTATTTTATTTAAAAACTTTATAAAGCAACTATGTTTGAGGAGTTCTAGTTGGGGTTATGTTTAGTATTTTTCCAATAAATACATGAAGTATCTAGGTATTTTAATGTTTTTATGAAGTTAGGTAAGTGAAATACCAACTTCACAAATTCACTGAATTTTAGGGATTTCACGAAATTCCTAATTTCACTATCTTACTGTAACATATCTATATCTATATATATATATATATATATATATATANATTCTCGCAGAAGTGCTGTATGCCTTATTGGATTTTTTTCTTTTAGAAACGTATATTTTAAAATTTGAATAAACAATGCAACGATAGATTTTTAACAAATTTATGTAAATTAAAGTCTAATAATTTCCGCAACTCACTCAGAAAATTCTTTACAATACAAAGTTAATCTTTTTTTTTATGGACACTATTATTTTTAACAATGGACACTATTATTTCAGATATTAGCCTCTCCGACTGACCAAAAATCGCAAAAACTCAGGCCATGGTTGTAAAACATGAGGCATACAGAATTAGCATGATTGACAATATAAAAGGACTATCATGCGGTTCATGTAAAGGCGTTTTAAATTCATATTTCATTAGTTTACAAATTTTGTTTTTAGTCGCAAAAATTGCTTGATAAACAGACTTCATTCAAATATATTGCTTAAATTCAGGTTGGATAGAAATTTTTTTATGAAAAAAGTTGCAAACGTATTTTATACCGTAAACACATATTTTTTTAATATTTTATAAATGATTCATTTGACAAATCCAAATAATATCAGGTTTTTTTAATTTAAACACAAACATAAATAAGTGGGGAATATCTTTCTCACAGCACTGTGCACTACGTGATTCCATCTACAACCACATCCAAAAAATCAAATTGGGGTCCTTATTCTAGACATCCTTATATGATAAATAAAAGACTGTACGGCATAATGTTATAAAATGTACATTTAAAATAACTGATGGAAACTAATAAATAATATGGGTACACAATGTTTTTTTCAATTTTTTAAATCAGTTTTAAATGCCTTTGTTTAAGCATTGTTTAAAGCACTTGGTTTTAAGCATACCTACTCTGCTTGAATTCTAAAAGAATATTCGTTTGTTCTCTATAAAAAATATTTGAGAAATTGGCACTTACATAAAAAGCCAAATACACCACTAAATAAATTTCTTCTTTAATTAGCTCTGTATGAACTGCTAAAAATAATATTATTAAAAGTTTTAAATTTCTAGATTTTTACAAATGGAACAAATATCTCTTGAACTAAAGAATTGGTGGCAATTACTTAAAAGTTTTCTTAACATGAAGGTTATCTGGCGAAGTTATCAAAATCAAATCACAATATCTTTAGGATTTCGAATCAATGAAAGGCATAGGTTTTCAGTTACTAGTGCATTGCATTTAATAAAATGTTTCTTTATATTATTGATGTTGAAGTTGCGAGAAAACAGGCATTGAAAACTTTTCATATGAAATTACTAAATTTTGAATTTAGCCCAATTTAGCAAATGAAGAGAGTCATTGCCAAGAATACATTACTGGTGAAAAAATTACTGAAAATTACTATAAAAGCTTCGTTTTACATTGGCCCTAATTAATTAAAACATTATTTTAATTAATACCGCTTATCTGTATTTTGATGACGTATCCCACATGCTTAAAACTTTGAAAATTATACATGCAAATAAGATATTTTTGAAGTTAAAAATATGAAAAAATTAAAATGTTAGCTGGCTGTATTAAGATAATAATTTGTCAATAAGAAAGTTTGCTTGTAAAATTCGCAAGAACAATTTTAATTGCAGTTGAAAATAAAAATTTTAGCTTTTGTGAAAAACGTTTATTTGACGTCTCTCTAATTAGATGTTGTTATTAAAAAATATTAGTTTGTCTTTTCCAATTAAACGGCTAATTAATCGAAGAGTTTTAAAATCTAATTCCGCCAGGCGAAGTTCCACTTACTGCGAAATATTCTCAACACAACTGCAAATATAAATCTGTTTTAAATTGGTCATAAAATCATTGTCTCGTAGTTTTAAATAATAGGGAAAAGCTTACTTTCATTTCCAGATGTTTTATAAGCGGAGAAGATGTTAATGGCATCGGGTGTAGATATATTCGCTTGGAATGATTCGCGACGATGGTCTACGGAAATATTTACCATTTTAAGCACACACTGTAAGAAGGTGATTGCTAATGGATGCGAAGCAGCAGATATCGCACACTGCATTCACTAATACATCATGCTTTCTCCCATTGGCTAGTTTATTGCGCGATATTCAAAAATGGATGACGTGTAAGCGCCAGGAGCGTCAAAATGCTAGCATCTATTAAAATATTAGCTGGGGTTTAGGTGAAAACAATTACAATCATCCGCGTAAGAACATCTTTCAATTTTTTAAATAAAAACCTCTAAGTTGTGACTAACAAATACATAATATAAAATGAATTAATTCAGAGACTACTTGATATTACATGACTGGAAACAATAACAAATATTGCTAGCGCATTGCCAAGTTTAGGCAACGAATTCCATATCCGATAATTTCCTCATTTAGCGACTCAATTTGCGCCACCTGGCGGTGATGAGCTAAACTTGTTTATACACATTCATTCTTATTTCAATTCTCTATAGTGGTCACGTGCAACTAGCTAACTAATGTTTTTATGCTAAATGCCTTTCCATTGCTCTCCAGTAGGCTGTCAATCCGCAATAATCCCAAATATCAAATTTGACACTTGATCACTTCACTTCACTTGCCAACCTGAAATATAAAATGCTTGGGTTAATGCATTAAAACGAGTGTATTTTAAACTGCCTAAAGCTTCGTGTTCGTGTGGTTGTTTTCTCCAAATTTCCGTAATCGATTTTAAAACGGTATGATTTTATTTGCTTTTTGTACTTGATATTTTGATACTTTTTGGTATCTTGTGTAAGTGTACTTTACTTGTACAATTCTATTTGGTGCGATGGCCAGATGTTAAAATTACCTAAAATGTCAAAAGTGTGCATAAATTAAAAGCACATATCCTACATGTAGATCTAGGGCCCTGCGAGTCGTGATGTTTTTTATTCGAGTCGAGTCAATTTCGAATCTCCACCTTTTCTACGCACACATAGGCTTACCAATGTCATATCAAGTAAAGTAACAATTAAATAACCAACTTTTGTTACTTTTGCGTTATCTCCCCTGGATCAATTCAAGTTTAGGTCTTTTTTTTAAAAAAAAATCTGATGACTCATCCAAGCAACTGTTTTGGGTCAACTTTTTACGAGGAACAATCTGACATCCTCAAAATTGTGAAAAAATCAATTGCTGAGTCGCTATAGCTCTTTTTTTATTTTACCGATATAAAGCCCATTTAGCACTNTTAAAATATTTATTATAATAATGGTAAACATATAATAATTAGCGTAAAATTATCACAAACAATTTAAATATGACAAAGCTATAATCTCCATATGATTTTGGGTTTTTACGTCATCCATTCCTACTAAGTTATATTTATAATTAAATTAACTTGTAGTTTTATCAAAGTTTAAAATAAGCATTGGGTTTTTGGTGGAGTTGAGCGGCGGTATATAAACGGGCAACTTTTTGCAGGGCGATGTTTTTTTGTTTTGGTGAACAGTAGGGATCGCGCCACAGTTCTTCCTTTAATCCGCAACTACTATTTAGCTTGTCAAAGCTTATTTTAATTTTTGATAAAACTTTTACAACACAAACCAATGTCTTTAAATTTATTTTTCAATTTTTTCATTGTCCTCAAAAACTACGACTTAATTTAATTATAACTATAACTTAATTTTCAATTGGTGGGAATCTATGACCTAACAACCCAAAATCATATGCATTATATGTCATATTAAAATTTTTTGTTATAATTTTACGCTAATTATTATATGTTTACCATTATTGTAATAAATATATTAACGAAACCTATTAAATATACTTACTAAATTATAATTTACAATGTTTTACAGTTTCAAAAAACCGTTGTCACAGTGCTAAATGGGCTTTATATCGGTAAAATAAAAAAAGAGCTACAGCGACTCAGCAATTGATTTTTTCACAATTTTGAGGATGTCAGATTGTTCCTCGTAAAAAGTTGACCCAGAAAAGTTGCTTGGATGAATCTTCAGATTTTTTTTAAGAAAAGACCTAAACTTGAATCGATCCTCTCCCCCTCAAGTTTTTTGCAAAAATAAGGTAAGTTATCATATAATAAACTCTGTCCCAGTTAATAAGTAAACCGGTTTTTTAGGAAAATGAGGTAGTATGATATAAACACGAGTATAATTTCAAGTTTTGATTTTCATTATTTTTTATAATATGCACAAGATCCTAAACTATCTAATTCGAGCCAAAACCATGGTATTTACGCTATAATAAAACCCCAATTATATATAAAACTTTACTTATTAACTGGGACAGAGTTCAATTAATCCCAAACCTAACCTAAAACCTATCCCAAACCATAACCCTAACTCTAAACCTATCTAACCATATCCCTAACCCTAACCCAAAATATAACCCTAGCTTCAAGCTAAGTTTTGAATAACCCTAACCATAAAACCAACATTATACTATATTCTTCAACATAACAGCTGACTCAATGAAAACATAATATCCATTCATATTCTGTTTTANAACCATAAAACCAACATTATACTATATTCTTAAACATAACAGCCGACTCAATGAAAACATAATATCCATTCATATTCTGTTTTATGTCAACAAAGTAACTACATGAAAAGATGTGAGAGAAAAGGCGCTGTGTTGATTGAATAAGCATTGCCAAATCTTATAATTGCTTTGTAAACAAACAAAAGCCGCGTGGTTGAGCCACTATTTAACATATTAATAGTAGTATATTATAATTATTTTATAATTCATATTAAAACTTACTGATATTAATAATAAAATTCTTTCGACATAATGTTTGGGGTATGGTTTGGGCTAAGGTTATGACTAAGTTGCGGGTTGGCTTAGGTTAGGGTTAGGGTTTGGGTTAACGTTAAGGTTGGGGAAGGGGTTTGGGTTAGGTTTATAATTTGGGTAGGGCCCTTAACGGGCACGGACAAAAGTGTACGGGCACGGGTCTGGCATACGGGCTCTGCATGAATATTTGTATATATATATATATTCGTGTTTTCTTTGTACTTCTTCTGCTGTATTAGTTCTAGTTTAAAACAAATATGTTTTAAAATTCCCAATATTTTTGTGTGGTCAGTTTCGAGGAACAGATAAATTTAGTGAAATATTTGGCATGTTGCATTCGCGTGTGAAATATGGAATATGCGTGCTATCATAGAAATATAAGTTAGAAAAACTGTTTCCAAATATGCGTAAGAATCTGCTTTATCCTTAAACATATAAATCCTCGCCCTGATTGTGGCTATGATGTTTGAAGCACTCTTTCTCAATGACTGACAAAACTTGTTAATTAATCTGCTCAAAACGGCACTTAATTATAATTTTTTAGATGTAAAATTATTCTTCTCAGTGATTTCAACAAAAAACATTTTTATATTGATGTAAACCTCATTGATGGCTATGACAGTTTAAGTAAGGGCATAACGGGCTTAGCATGCGGGCACAGACAAACTAACGGACCTATTTTCACTGATATGTGCTACGGGCCGGGCACGGGCCCTACCCTAGTCTATAATTATTATTTTGATAAAGTAGCATATTTTTGCAATTATTTGAGTGGGGGATAACGCAGAAGTACCCAATCGTTTTACCGGCATGACAAAATCAATTCTTGCATTTATGTTTGGTAATATTTAATTAATAATTATAGTATAGAAAAGTATACTTTAATATATTGACCAATCAATGTTGATGTTATTAGATTCAAGAAAGCAATGTTTGTGAACTATCATTTGAATAAATGTATGAAATTTGTTTACCAACGTGAAAGCTAATGAGGTTTGAACATATTTTGATTTTTTTGTTGTATACAATAAGTAATCACAATTTGAAATTCTCTAAATTTGCCAAATGCAATTACAATTTGCTGGTAAAAACCGGTGGCAGTTATTAGCTATTGCCAGCAATACATTCCACACTTTAAATTTGGGGTTGATTCCAAATCTAATTACAGGCAGAAATTCAAATTTGATTTTGATAGATTTTATATTTTTTAGAATGTTATTTGTCTACTTCTAAATTTTTGAAATAACAATGCTTTAGAATGTGCCCACTGATTTTAGTGTATGATTCAATTATGTAAAAGTTACTAAATGTAATAGTTTGCAATTATTCTGAACAAACAATTTCTATGATTTGATTCATAGTTTACATAAGAAAACCAATAATACACTCGAGTTTTACCTTTAGATAGTTCTCTTCTAGAAATGCTTATATTTAACTTTCAAATATAATCATTACACGAAATATTTCTTGCTCCGAAATATTTCTGTCGCGCGATGGCGTACGAAAATTGATTTCAAGTGCTATCTTAATACATGGCATAAGAAATATTTTTAGCAATTGCTCTAAATTGGACTGCATTTTTATTCAGTCACGAAATCTTTCTGTATATTGAAGCAGTACGCATAGTAGTGCTGCCTTTCTTCAAAGGAAATGCTTGTTAGATTTTGTAGGAAATTTGCATTTTATTCGCCATGCATTCTTAAGAAAATATGCTGGCATTGTTTGTGGAAATGTTTAGATATCAAACGTATATTTTTGTTTCATTTCACTTGATAGCTGACTAGTTGGACATTTGAATAATAATTTAAAGTTTATATGATTCTTTAATGGAAGAAATGGATGAGGATATGTCATGATATGTTGTTGAAGTACTTGAATTAGAAGAACTGTCAGGCAGGCCCGTGGCTTGCATTTGACATTTAGGGGGGGCCCTGAAAAGTTCAATAAATTAATCATAGTTTCACTCATATGAAACCCTAACCCTTTCACACTTTTTCATTGAATTTTTTAATAGAATGGCATTAGTATTATATATATTCAACTAAAAGATATTCACTCGAACTTAGTTACAGAATATTAGAATTAATACTATGGAGTTTTGTATCCAAGATGGCAAGAGGAAGAGAGGCACAGTGGCCCAACAGGGAGGGTCATGGCCCCCTGGGCCCCCTAGCCATGGCCCTGCTCTCAGTACCTCTACTGGACTTATGCGTAATAAGAACTGAGTTAATTATTATGGAATTAGGACCTTTTCATTAAATTTATTAATATTATTATTAAATTGCAAGTATGGAAATATTTTATTATTCACGATTGAAAATTCGAATTTGCTTATATTTACTATTCTTTCTGTTTAGATTTCTTCCTATAAACGGTATCAGTCACGAAAACACTTGACAAAAACAAGGCCTGAAGCAATTCCAAGATTTTTTTCCAATTTGTTAAACTGCTATTGTAGCATAATCCAAGCATAATGCTGCTAAAGAAGAGAAGGTTGGATGATTAGTCAGAATTAAGATCGAATTATTATTTATTGATTAAAAACAATTTAAATTTATTTATCATCATTATGTTTGTAAAATGCAACCAAGAAACAATATAGCAAATTAGTACTTGTCGACGAATAATTTGGCAAAACGAAGGGGGCGATAATGCTTCCATTATTTTTAGCCGTTTTGGCAGACGATAAATTCAAATTTCGAACNTAGCCTGCTGTAGGTTATATCTATATTACATTATCTCGACTACATAGGTGACCTATAAATAGACCGTTAAATAGACTGAGCATGTATTGTTATCTAAATGTAAGATAGGAAGCTGCAAGCAATTATCTACTTTATTTATCTATATTAATTAATGCCAATAGTTTTCAGTAATGGCTGAAGTAATATTTATTAAGCAGATAGTGACATTGCCAGGTTGCGAAGTACAAAGTTGCACATTACAAATTGAGTTTAAGTCAGTTACATCCAGTTTTGAGGGTTGCACTGAATTAGGATAGGGAACACATAAGTTACTTCGTTGAGCTGAGACTTTGAACTACTAGATCAACAACGGAGGCACATGAGTGTGGATTGATTTGGAGATTGGAGTCGGCCAGAGGCCACAGTGGAAGAGAGGTGAATCACGGAAGGAAACTGCGACGATGCTATACCTAAATAGTATCGGATTAGTTGGAGTTAATATTAGTTAATAACAACATATCTTATATTGAAGCAAAGAATTAGGATCAGTACATCCCTACCCGCACTTAACCAGAAGTAATATTTAAAAAGAATAAATAACTCTATGTTAAAGCCTGATAGCGGATGCTACAAAATTTCTTGTTTGTAGACAGGTCAATGACAAAGGAAATTGCATTTAATAGTAGAAAGTGTTATGTAATAAAAATGACGATTTTAATCAATGACATGTATTGCTCTAAAAATGGTAAAAATTGATGAAATCGAAAAAATAAAAATAAGTATCTCGTAGAACTATGTATCGAATGATATTTAAACTGTGTTGATAGCATACAAAGTCATGGAGCTATAGGTTTCCAAAGATAGTCTACCCTATAAATTATAATAATCGATTATAAAATAAGTGTTAAAATTGACAATTTCTATTTGTCGATGCGATGGAAGGAGAATTGATAAATCTTAAAGAGACTGGATCTTGAAGAACCCCTTGCGTTATCACACTAAGATTTTCAACTACTGTTGCTTCACTTCTACTGTGGAAGTATCGAAATGGATTATGCTTATGCATGCAGGAGAGTTACATATCATTTGTTTGAATTGGGATGGGAGTGGGACGGATTTTCATAGTGGATAGGATGAAGTGGAAAAAAAATTTGGGTTTGGCTAGAATGTAATATTTGAATTTTGATTTGGGTTGAGTGAAAATGTTTTGGTTCATTTACAGTCCTCCATAAATATAACGCTAAAAAACTCCTATGAAAAACGTGGTTTTATTGTTTTTAAAAACCATAAAAGAAATAAATGTGCAATTATGTAATTAGTTGTCTCGTGTCAAGTCAAATTGCAATATGAAAATCTTTTTAGGTACATGGACTTATTTAATATGTTGGTACTTTTGCATTATCTCTCAGCAACAATATTGGAACTGCTGTTTTAATTAAAGCCTTTTAAATAAACTAAAGTTTAAACGACATTGTTTAATTGACTGCCAAATTTAAACAAATGACTGATCTAAACAACATTTAAAATTGATTTAAACGATTCACTTAAATGGTCAACACTGTTCTCTGATTAAACATTAAACTTTCTACACTGAATAGTTAAATAGTTAAATCATGTAAAAATCAATCAATCATAAATGAAAAATCAATTACACAAATCACTAAAATTATCATAAGCAAAAGAATTTGGATTAAGTTATATCATTATGAGTAATATCAATTTATGACAACTGTAAGCAATGACTTTATGGGAAAATATATAAAAGACGAATCTTCAGTTTCTGTAAATAATACATATAACAGTATTTTTAACCATGACAACATAGGGTGCAAAAAAAAATTAAAACCTTACAAAACATGATGTCTGTAACTATAGGGTTCGACAGATACAGACATTGCATTTATCAGTTTAGATGTTGGTGTTACACTTATTCATTGCTAATAACTAAATACAATTAAAACATTGTAATTTCCCTGTTTTTCTATAATTTGAAGTGCATTTTCAAATATGTCCTATATTTGCTTTGACAGCTTGGAAACATTAATTAATTGAAAACAAATTTAGGATAAGTTACATGCCTTATGTAAAATTCGATTTGTAACTCCACACTTGCTCAGAATAGAATTCTGCGGAATCCTGTTTCTCTTGTCCCAGTCCAATTTAGTTCCATTTTATTCAGTCTCTGTCCTGACCCATCGCCATCCTATGAAATTTTCAGGTCCCATAGTATAACTTCTATTTTGAACAAAATTATCAAATATTGTTAGTAACATTTTGAAATCATTTTTGACCCCAGTCCCATTGAAATTGTCGGTTCTAGGTCCCAGTCTCATGGGACTATAGGTCTCTTAGTACCCTAGATCAGAAAACTTGCTGAGATAATGAACATGAATACCTTAACCTTAAAGCCTAGGAATTTTTTAGGCACGCTTCAAAGGGTTTGAGAGGTCTAGCTACATATGAAGAAACAGCTAAAGTTCCTTAGTAGTAAGCAATGGACACGAGGACGTTCCAATGGGACATCTTACCTATGGCTATTTGCCATGTGGAAATGAAGTGGTTCTATTAGATGCCATCTAGTGAAGAAATATTTTTGACAAAGTTAAGTTGAACAAATTAATTTTTTGGTGAAGTTTCATTGTAACAATGTCTTTAATTATGCACCACTGCATTAAGGAAAATAGTTCATAGGAGTAAAAGCCAACACTTGGGTAGAACTTTTGTATAGATGTATATTTCAACATGCATTAATATTAATCAAAGATATAGATTATACAAAGTATAATTTGCACTAAGTGTAAAAGCATACATTACACAATGGCTCTGAGTGATGAAGTTCAGCATTGTGCAAGCTTCAAGTTTCCATCTTCATTCTAAAATATGATGGCACTTCCACATTCACTCAGGAGGTGGCCACCAGAAATCCGTTAAGCCATTTATTTAATGTGGCTGGCTTTCCCCAGGAGACCTATTGTTACAATGGACCTAAACCATGAGCAATGAAAATGATAACAACCATTCCAAAATAAACTATCTAATGACATTTGACAACACCCAAGTACTATATAATTTGTAAAAATGTAAGCCTGGTTGGTGAAAAGAGATATTACATCAACATATATAAGAAAATAAACCATTAACACATGAAAATCATGTTAAAACAAAAACATCTTTGGTGAAAAGAGAAATATTACATCAATGGGCATAGATGAATAAGCCATTAACACATAAATATCTCGTTAAAACAAAATGGGCACTATAAAAACTCATTAAAACAACATTGTATATAAATGGTGAAAATAAAATATGGAAAAACATATTGTAATTTCATGCTGTTGAATTATTTATTGGAGTAATAGTAAATGCTTATATCTCAGTTTTTGTGTAATTTAATTTTTCAATTACTTGCCACTCTCCAATTTGGATGTCATTATCCAATGCAAACAAAGTATGGTCAAACTGTGAAGATTAAGCTTGATCACAATGAGTATTTCTTCTTCTTGATGAGAAGATAAAGAAGACTTGGTTGGTGTTTACTATTACAAAATAATTCATCAGGTTTTATGGACTCAAGCATTAAGTGATATGACTCATATTAGCATGACATTAAATTAACAAATAACAATTTCAAGAAACATTCATTGTTACATAAAGGCATAAAATCATTTGAGGAAAAGCACTGAGATGTGGATGCTAAAACCACTTTGAACAATATTATATATAAATTAAAGAAGCAATCTGAAAAAGAACTAATGCATATAATTATATTGTCCACAATGTACAGAACAATTTTTGAAGCATTACACACCCTAGAAAAAATGTGCTATGAAATAAATGTTGAGAGGATAGGATATTTACAATAGCAGTGACACTAAACTAGCAAGTAGCAAACAAATGATTTCATGAAACAACCATTTACAGAAAAACCTTTTTGAATAAGAGTGGTGAAATCTATATGACATTTAAGACCTTTCAAAAAATATATAAGAAAAATGTCTTGGAAATTTATGGATAGGTTTTTATGAACATTTTCAGAAACAGTATAAAAATACATTGAAATAACATTCTATAAATAAAAAAATTAATAAATTCTAGTATTGGTTTAATAGAATTTTAAGTTAACCACTGAAGCATCAAGAAAATGCATTTACTCTTCAAAAATATTTTAAAATCATTCTTGAAAAAATTACATTGAATTGCATTGATTGAAATATAAATTTGTAATCATTCTATAAAAATATAGCATAAAACAAACATTACTATGAATGCTATACACATTTTCTCAGAGAAATAAATTTAAAGTGAATGACATTCTCCATCATAAAGTTTAACAAGCATAGATTGAATTAGAAAATGGCTAATCATTACATCAATGTAATAAATACTTAGCATTTCTGAATGTGAAATATTATTACAAAGAATGATATACATATATAATTATAATAAAGAAACATTAATACATTGTAAAAATAGGCCTCCTGGGGAAAGCCAGTCACATTAAATAAATGGCTTAATGCATTTCTGGTGGCTACCTCCTGGATGAATGTGGAAGTGCCATCATATTTTAGAATGAAGATGGAAACTTTAAGATTGCACAAAGCTGAACTTCATCACTCAGAGCCATTGCATAATGTATGCTTTTACATTTAGTGCAAATTATACATTGTATAATCTATATCTTTGATTAATATTAATGCATCTTGAAATATAAATCTATACAAATGTTATACCCAAGTTTTGGCTTTTACTCTTATGAATTATTTTCCTTAATGCAGAGTGTTGCATAACTTAAGACATAGTTACAATGAATATGTATATTAACAGAAGCAAATATGTCAGTTTGCCTAAAAAATGAAAACTTTGTCAAAAAATTAATTTGCTCAACTTAGTTTTGTCAAAAACTTTAATTGCTTCAATTATATCACTTTGCTCTAATCCTAGAAAGCAAAATTAAACTTCGTCAAAAAATTATTTTGTTCAATTTAACTTTGTCAAAAATATTTCTTCACTAGATGGTGTCCAATAAATCACTTCATTTCCACATGGCAAATAGGAATAGTTAGAGTGTCCCATCTAGATGTCCCATTGGAACGTCCTTGTGCNATATATATCTATACAAATGTTATACCCAAGTGTTGGCTTTTACTCTTATGAATTATTTTCCTTAATGCAGAGTGTTGCATAATTTAAGACATAGTTACAATGAACATGTATATTAACAGAAGCAAATATGTCAGTTTGCCTAAAAAATGAAAACTTTGTCAAAAAATTAATTTGCTCAATTTAGTTTTGTCAAAAACTTTTATTGCTTCAATTATATCACTTTCCCCTAATCCTAGAAAGCAAAATTAAACTTCTTGAAAAAATTAATTTGTTCAATTTAACTTTGTCAAAAATATTTCTTCACTAGATGGTGTCCAATAAATCACTTCATTCCCACATGGCAAATAGGAATAGTTAGGGTGTCCCATCTAGATGTCCCATTGGAATGTCCTTGTGTCCATCTCTTACTACTGGTACATTCACTCTACATTTCTTTTTGTGTTTGAATTGCCATTCTGGTTGTATTACTGCTGCTTGCACAAGTGGTGATGGGATGCAATAGTTATTTTCCATTTGAATACAGCTGTGGAGTTGGTATAAGTTCTAACCATGTGATCTCTATTGTTACAGAATAGTTCACCTATCTGTGAACTAAGTGCTCCCATAGGGAATCAGAGCATAAGTGAAGATGGAATTGTTCTACATTTGATTCTGAGATATGGATTTTCAAAGTTGTGCAGTCTAAATCAAGAGACATTTGTGAGTGTGGTTGTAAAATGTTTGATACTTCAGATTTTAAGCAGCATTCTGTAAATAGAATTTTCATTAAAGCTAATGAATCCATATCTTTTGAGATTGTATACTGCTGAGAGACTATTGTTGCATCTGTGGGTTCTGCTTTCACAAAACATGTTAGATAATTAGCAGCATCAATTTTGACCCATTCAAATTTGCAGGGCTGATGCTGGCTCCAAGTTTTTCAATATTATTTTCATTAATTTGAGCTTGGTGTTGCAGAGTTAGAATTAACTGAATAGAAGTAAAAATAGCTTTGTGATTCTGAAACTGGGTTGCTGACTGTTGCTATAGCTCTAATATTTTGATATGTATCCACTGATTGCCATCTTTTTTGTATATAACTGATGTTGAAATTTCATTATAAGAACACTAAGGGCATTACTGATTGTGGTAATTGAAGAGAATTTGAATTTTTATGACAAGCAGGTATCTCTTTGATTTATCATATTAAGCATCAGTTGAGTGAGGTATTTGTTTCTTAAGGTGGAGTGATGATAGAGGCACATTGTCATCTAACAATGATGAGAATTTAGTATTGCAAGTAGCACCCCACATTAATTTCTTGACAGTGTCAGTGACAATGTGGACATCTCTATGTGTGATGACTAGCTTATTGCTGATGACAGTGATTTGCAGGGTGCTGAGCAGGTTTTCCTTATTGATGATCTGTGTATAATATTTGTGAAAACAGTAATGAACTTGGTATTTTTTCCTGGTGGTGACATTAGTAAGGACCTGCCCTACAAGTTTTTGAATAGTTGATCTCTTGTTCTGTGTGAGATAGGGTAAGAGAAAATAGGATCATCAGTTAAATATATTGAAATGACCCATAGAGCACATTTAGCATTTCAATCAGGAGGTTGTGCTTTCTCAAAAAATGCTTGTCAGAAAACAGTTTGTTCCTGGGCTTCCAAAGATTGTTGGATGTTTAACAGGAGAATTTCTGCTGAATAGTGATAGGACAGTGACGGAGATTTGACTGAAATGGTGGGCCAGCTGTTGTCTTTTTGATGATCAACATTAATTTTATTACTAACTTTGTTTAATGTGTTGTCTGACTGACTGAATGCAAACAATATGTGAATGTTGGTAGTTGTGGCTGAAGCTCTTTTATCAGATATCAGTTTATAAGATTGTGCCTGCAGCAATATGTCTATGGCTAAGCACTTATCAACCATAAGTTGATGGTGTGGACATATGTGATGTAGGAATAGATCCATGCGAATCAAGGCAGCAGTAGAATTTCTAAAATCATGAAGTCTGAGAACCCTAAAGTTTTGTGGCTTTAGAATAAAAAGTTATCCAGGCTAAGTTTGAGTTAATAAATTTCAGATCTAATGCAAGCGCTATTGTCAAAATTTTGTAAGATAATTACCAAACAAATTTTGTTTGCTTTAGCTAATCAATAGGCTAGAGAGAGTTTATCCATGTGTTTAGGATCCAAGAGTTCATTGTTCTTTAGAAAATAAATAAATAATATATTTTCAAGCAAAAGTTTAATTTGCAGTTGTAGAACCAGATTGTCCTTATAGGTAACTAAGCAATGCAGGTTAATAAGGTGGAATTTGTTGTTGAAACATGTATGCACTGTACTTCAAAAGTAAGATCTATTCATTTCTTTGAGCATAGAATGTGGATAGAAAATTAGTGTGTTGATGACAGGGTGTTTTTGGCATCTATTAGAAAAGCATTGTGGAGCAACTGACTCTATGATAGCTGTATCAAGCTGTTTGCTGCCTTTGTTTCAGAAGAGATGTGAGATTTGGTAATGTAACATGCAGTACAAATAGTGATAAAGAATGGTTGGAGTGTTTTGTTACTAGCAGTAAAGGCTCAAGAGTGACATTTTTCACTCTTTTGATCATTGTTGAAGGCTTATCTCTTGCTTGATGTTGAGGATGGGGGGAGTGTGAGTGATGGCATTTTCTTAGATTGAGGTAATACCAATGGTTGTAACACTGACTCTTCTGGAATCATGGATTGTAATGTCCTAATAGCAGATACAGTGTATTCAATGCCTGTAGTGGATCCTTTTGTGAATTATATACCTAAGCTGTACAACTTGTAGGAACTCTGTGAGGTTGAATGACCACTCAAGCCACCTCTGCTCTCTATGCTGTACCATGGGGAAGAGGAGGGGTTCAACAAACCAACATGTGTTTCTGTTGTGTGTGATTGGGTCACTACTCCCATACTAAGAACATAGTTTCCATCAAGATCTTACCTGTCCATCAAATGTGATGGTGTGTGTATGTGTGTGAGTGTGTGTGTCCACAATTGAACAGCTGATCCAGAGGCTCAATGTTGCTGCTGGAAGTGTGAGAGTGTACTCATTTCATTGGTAGTTAAACTAAATAAATAATTTAAGTCATTATCCCAGTTTTTGGGACTGTAAGTGGCATGTGTGTGCACTCTGCAAGGTGGTAATGTACATAATGGTGGAACAACAACCTTAGGATATGTCACTGAACTGTCATATTGTTCCTCATGGACGTCATCTAGCTCAGGCATTTCAAGGTATGTGCCATTGTTGTTGGTTATTATTACAAATCCTGTTTTATTATTAATTCTAGTGTGTTTAATGTCTTTTATTGCTTGTTTCAGAGATTGAAAGTTACATGTTTTACCATTATCTAATAAGTAATTACTATGATTGAAAACTTTGGTAGTGGTATGGGGACCAGACCAGTAGGCTGCTAACTATTTTGTTTGCTTGTGCTCTGATGTTTAGACTGGTGTAAATGAGTAAACATTGTCTACACCTTATGCAGTTGCCATATAAATGTTTGTTTTAATTTCTTGTTTGTTGTAGTGCACCTTTGTTATTATATATTCAAAAAGTTTCATGAATTTCTTGAAGTTCTGTTATCAGATCTTTGACAATCATTTCTTGCTGTATGTTTATATTTTTTATATGTCATTGTTGATGGTGTAGCTGCTTTGTGACCAAAAGTTTCTTTATATGGTGTTATTCCAGTTGTAGAATGTACTGAGGTGTTGTAGAAGTATTCTATATGTAGTAGAAGAAATCTCCAATACTTTCATCCAATGCATGTTGTGGCAATGCATATAAATTTCATTAAGGTTTTTATTGAGGCATTCCACTACACCATTACTTTGTTGGTGGTAGGCTGCTGCATGTTCATGTACGATTTCAAGTTGTTGGAATAATTCTTGTGTAAGCAAAACTTTCAAATTGTGTCCCATGATGCATTCTTAATACATGGCATAAAAAATATTTTTAGCATTTGCTTAAAATTTGGGTGCATTTTATGCCATCACGAAATTTTTTTGCATCATGAAGCAGTACACATTGCAGTACTGCTTTCTTCCAAGGAAATGTTTTGGGGTAATTTGCATTTTATTCGCCCATATATTTGCTTGAGAATGCATAGCATATTGTAATGTGTTTAATTTCATTGGGAGCTGATGATGTAATTTTTTGAAGTTCAGTGTGCTGAGTAGGAAAATGTATTAGTTAAGTTTTAAGTCTTCAATTTGTTGATTACATTGAAGACAATTGAGCATAAGCCAATGCATATAAATTGCATCTTAAGAGTGCGTTCAGTTCAAATTACTCCTATGTGCCCTCTTTTGTGGAATTGTCTACCTATATCCCGCTTGTAGTATTTGGGATGTGCAATGCAATTGTGATGTTTACTGACTATGAATAAAAGGCCATTGGCAGTGAGTTCCCATGTGTATGAATTAAAATATTATGAGAGAGTATTATTTAAAATTATTTTAAGATCTTTTATCTTGTTTAGGATTTGTTTTAGCTGTAAATCATTTTGTTGGCGTTTAATTATTTCTTTCTCAGTGATTTCCTTTTTTAGATTGATGTCTAAGATGAGATGGCCTTGCCAGTTTGTGTTGACTTCCAGAAGATTGTCATATGCTTTTAGAGATAAAAAGAAATTGTATTTTCTCATGTTCGGCTTTGCTTCATCACAATGGTACTGAGGGAGAGAAGTAATAAGATCTGCATTGGTGTGTTCCTTACGTCTACAATAAATAATTGTGAAGTAAAAGCTGGTTAAATATTCAATCCAACGTGCAATAATATTAGAGCAGTCCCCGGAGAATTTTATAAGCCAGCTTATGCTGGAATTATCAGTTCTTACAATGAAGTGCGATTGCCCTAACAGGCAGTATCAGAATTTTTTAGACTTTCTATTAAGGATAACATTTTGACTTTCATTAATCCGTAATTGAGTTCAGTTGGTTTGAGTTTTCGACTGAAGAATTGTATTGGTGTCTCAATTCTGTCAATTATTTGGCTTAATGTAGCACCAATGGCCAAAGAGCTAGTGTCGTAATCGAATATGAATTCTTTTGAAAAGTCTTGAGTATTCAAACTTGGCAATTTTTGTAATTCTGATTTAAGGTTGTTTCATTCAGTTTGGCGCTTCCAGCTCCATTCAAATGGTGTTTTTGATTTTAATAAATTTGACATGTCAATAAAGGAGTTCCACAGGGCACTGTATTAGGCCCTATACTCTTCAACTTATATGTAAATGATTTACCCATGCACGTTACCAATTCAATATGCAGATGACATATGCGTCATTAATAGAAATAGCAGTCCAATTTTCGCAACAAAAGAATTACAAGAAAGCATAAAAAATAGTTTCAAATTCTTTCAGGAGAACAAATTGACAATTAACAAGGATAATACACAGTTCATTATTTTTAGGCCAAACGATGCTGGAGAGCTTGCTAAGAACATCTATTTTGACATTTCTGACAACAGTCCACCAATACACAACAATGAAACTATCAAATATCTGGGCGTCAAGCTGGACAGAAAACTTAGTTTCAAAATGTTTGTAAACAATAAAGTCCGTAAGATGGCATCAGGCGTACAGTACCTAAAACAAATTTTAAAAATTACAGAGTAAAGCAATAATTAATGCATTTGTTACTAGCCATTATGCATTAACTTGTGTACTCCTAAGTAGTATTAATGTTGCTGAGCAACAGCGTATAAGTAGGATCTTTAACTGGTCAATTTGTACTATGTTTAGCATCAACAGACAGCAAGCTAGTACGAAAGTACAAAAATTAGAGATGTTTACACCAAGATCAATAACAAAGTGCAACAACCTAGTGCTTATGTTTAAAGAAATCAAAATCAACCGTAAACTGCTCAATGAACAATTTGTAAAATATAATCACCGTGCAAATAAATGCATAAATAATATATTGCCAACTAACAATTATTGGAACAATTCCTTCACCACAAATTACCAAACAGCATTAGACAGGAAAGAAACCTTAAAAAATTTTTTAAAATTATTAGCAAAGCAAAATAAAAAGTTCATTTAAATCTGTAGCGACAAATGGAATATATTCTATCTTTTTAATTGTGTGATTGTATTGATGTTGTTAATTGTATTTTTAGTGGTTTAATTTTAATTTTCTAGCTTAGTTTGTAATGCATGTGTATGTTTAGGTGTTTGTATATATTGTAAATATGTATTATACTTAATTGTACATATGCAAATTGTTCAAACGAATAAAGCTATTGA
Source organism: Hofstenia miamia (assembly GCA_900660155.1). Taxonomy (NCBI): domain Eukaryota; kingdom Metazoa; phylum Xenacoelomorpha; order Acoela; family Hofsteniidae; genus Hofstenia; species Hofstenia miamia. The sequence continues at coordinate 169,972 of CABFPE010000818.1, forward strand.
AGATGTTGATGGTTTTATCAGATATATTCGGTATAAATCCTTGGTAGTAATTAATATATCCGAATATGTGTTGGATATATTTTTTTATTATTGGGAGGTGGTATTTTCTCTATAATATCGCGAGCAACTTCTTTCAAACTAATTTTGTCTTTTTGAATTTTTCGGACAAGAAAAATTACGGATGGTAGTAGGATCTTGAATTTTGGCTGTTGATTTTTAGGCCCGAATTTTTTAGTGAGTGAAGTATTTTGTCGAGTTTCGCCATGTGATCTTATGTTCTTTAATTTATAGTCTACCCCAACCCAACTAAAAAACGACAATTATTAAATATATAACACAACCCTAGCCTTATCATATATTAGTGCTAAGCTTAAGTGTGACTGCGATAAATATCCTGCTCCTTTTGCGATTAAAAATCTGGTTACCAATTTGTTCTCTGTATTTTGATTAATTCTGAAATGCTTCTTTATCCGTGTAGAATCCTTTCCTAACTATATTAAGGGTGTTGGCTTTGATTTTCACATAGTCTTTGTATGATCACATCGGAAGCAATAAATTTTGTCTATTGTAAACCAGAGGTTGAAGCGGTATCCCAAATTGGAGACTAGAGAGTGACATCGGGAACCCGAATAAACCCGACCCGATTTCGGGAAATATCACCAAACCGTAGAGTGGTTGGTAAAAATGTCTGATGTTAGTCACCATTTGCATAGAAAAGCATCCAAGACGGCAACCAATTAAATGACTAGGGTTACATTATCAGAAAATGACTGGTGACTGAAGATAGTCACCCTTTGTTTAAAGAGAGATCCAAGACGTTAAACATTACGAATAAATGTCTGTTTTGGTTTGGGTAATAAATTTTCGGGCGTTTCAGGTTTGGGTGTTAATATTTGGATCGGTTCCAAGCCAAACACATGTTGTCGATCCTTGCTGTACAATGTGCATAGATGCCCTTTTTCTGTAAATTAAAATAATCTTTCAATATAGTTGTCTTGCTCTTAACACTACAACGGCGGGAAAATTGTTATACCTAGAACGGCGAAACCCGTCAATTGACGATTTTTATTTTTTAATGAGTTTTTAAGCATAATAAAATTATAGCAACATATAATATTATGGTATACATTCTAAAGTACTATACAGTGATATGTTGGCAGTAAATTTTTAAAAAATGTTCAGTGTATGTCCTTCTAAAATGTAATGAAAATGATTGTGCAATAATTCAACATCATTATTTTCTTTTTAATATAAGTGTATTGATTATAATGTTATCGCTAATGTACCTAGCTTGATTGTGTAATAATTCATCAAGAAAAATCATTCCTGAATTGAAATGAAGAGCTAGCGTTTCGAGTTTGTTACAAATTCGTGGCGCAAATTGAATATATCTCAGATCTAATACTTACTACTGGCGTATTGTAGAGACTTTTGTAACTGATTAGTTCGTCGAATAGGAACTAAATAACAATACGCTTCAAATAAACTTAACATTTATTGGCTTTTGTGTCATGTCTCATCATTTCATCTATAATTTCTGCATTTATATACAATCTTTNGATTGTGCAATAATTCAACATCATTATTTTCTTTTTAATATAAGTGTATTGCACATCTTGTCGACACAACATCGAGGGGCCGTCTGCCAGGCTGAAGGCAAAAGAAAGCCAGAGACTATTTTTTTCTATAACAGCACAAATTTCGGAGTCGATATGCTGGACTCAATGTGTTGCCAACACTCAACGAAGTCTGGGTGCCGAAGATGGCCTCTAGCCTGCTTTTATAATCTTCTTGATCTGGCTGCCGTGAATGCCTGGATCATCTATTGTAAGGTAACTGGCTCCACAATATCTCGTCGCAAGTTTCTTTTCGAATTGTCTCAGCAACTACGACAAGATGATCAACCACTGCTTGAAGATGTCCTTCCAGCTCTAATGGCTCTGAATCGTCATGTTACCTGTGCCATTCATGCCAATTGTGAAAAGAATCGTACTGTTAACGTATGTCACCGATGTAATAAACCTGTGTGCGGGAAAATGTCAGGCAACTGTATGTGTAAACTGCTTTCGAAATGTAAATTTGCATCTATTTGTACAAAATTTGTTCCCTTTATTATCTAGACTCAATATTGCATATTATATCATTGCATTACTTACATATTATTCTATTTTCATTTTAATGTGGTCAAAATGATCTCAAATATTATTTGATACTTGCTTTGTAAATAAATTCTTGCAATATGTCAATAAAATTCTTGACAATTATGTCAATAAAGCTTGTTTTTGATCGTAATTTTAGAAGTATGTATATGTTTTGGTGAATTGATGTATTCGAAAATAAATTTCACTAAACAAAAACATGAAATAAATATCAATTAATTTGACAATAAATGTAATAATAAAGAATAGCTCACAATATGTATTTATTGTTTACTGTATGTAATAATGTGAAATAGTTGCCATTAACATTTAAAAATTGCTAGAATTTTATTAATATTATTCAAATCGTCAATTGACGGGTTTCGCCGTTGTAGGTATATTCAACAATATTTTATTTTCAAGATGAGTTATCATAAAATTTTCTTTTGCATTTTGTGACACTTCGAAAATGATAAAAACTCACGAGAGGGTTATAAAAAATATTTCTTTAAAAAAAATTATAGCAGTTTTAAAATAAAAAAATCGTCAATTGACGGGTTCCGCCGTTCTAGTGTTAAACAATTTGCTAAAATATTTACAAGCAATCTATGTAATTCGGACTTATGAAATGTTTCATAAGTGCAGCAATCACAAATAAAAATTTGTTGTATACAAAATTGCTTCTGCTCAGAAATGGAAGCTGTACTATCCAAAGTATGAATTCTTGCATGCAGTATCTAAGATTTCGTCGATACAAGGTAAAGGATATGCATCCTTTTTGTGATGTCATTTTATTTTCTAAAGTCTATACATAGATGATATTAGTCATTGTGTTTGATGAAGACTGTTGGTGAAGCGTAAGGACTTTTTGAAGGTTGTATAGTACCGTTATTTAACAAATCTGTCATAATTTTTTAATATTCATGCTCTAGAAGTTCGGGCACTGGACGTACTGGTTGACCTATTGGTTTATTGTGGATGGTTTCGATACAGTGTTCTTTGCCTATCGGTTTACCTACACTAATAGTTTCAAAGTTAAATACGGAGCAGTGTTTTTCTAATGTCATTCAATTGCTTAATTTCATTAGGTGACAAATGAGGATGTGTCTCATTATTGATGGTTGGAATTTGGAATGGTGTTGGTTTCATTATCTAAATCTGCCATTTCAAGTGACAAGATTGGTTTGGTTTTGGTGCTGATAATGGTGAAAATTGGAGTAGCAAAGACTTTAATGTTAGCTGGTGTTATAGTAACTAGGTTTTTGCTTTTATTGGGAATGGCCGTGGTTACTTTGTTTTCGCGTCAATTTTGAATGGAGGTTAGTATTACGACTTTTTGGAATTTAATCCTTGTTGGTTATTGATTACGATGTCAGAATGGATTGGTCGTTCTGATGCTAGTGTCACAAAATGCCAGCTAAAAGGCTCGACTACAAATGAGTAGTAATATCTTTATTTGATAGATCAATTGTTAACGTTTTGTCCATGAAATTTATTATACAGTAATATATCTCTAGGAAATCTTTTCCTAGTATAAGTTCATAAGGCAAGGTACCATTGAAGGCAAAAATTTTCTAAATTGTTTTAAATTTATACATAGATTAATCTTAAATTACGTCGAATCATTTTAAATTTTTTGTTGGTTTCTTCTTAAATATGTTAAACGCTTTCATCTCACAAAATAATAAAATCACAAAAATTCGAGTACACAACGTAAATGAAGGGTGTCTCATCTTTTTATGAATGAAACTACTTTTATATTAATATCTTGCTTAGACTTATATGGAAAGCATATAAAAATGTTGCATTGTAATGTTTATTGAGATAATGGCGATTTATCAATATTTTTAACCTCTAGATATTTTATTAACAGTTAGAACCTGTTTACATTTTTACTACGTGGACACAGTTTGGGGTACTTTTTGTACCCCACAGATATTATTGAATAATATAAATAGTTTATTGCTTAAACAAGTTTTACAAAGATGCGAGTTACACAAAACAGTTTCTCATTTGGTCAAATGAAGCATAATCTGATATTCAGGTTTCTTATGTTCTTTTGAGGGCCAACTCTGTCCAGCAATACTTCGTCATCATAATTGACTCACTTACACCCTACGCAATATTTCGTAGGAATGAGCAATGGTGTAAGCAGGCCTAATTGTAACACGTATGTTGCGGGCCTACCAGTCCCTATTGGGCCACGGGCAGGACCGAGGCGAAAAAATCATTATTGTGGGATGTGGAGGGGACTTGGCCAGAAATTCATGAACTACTGGTTGAAGTGAGGGCCAAAAGGCTTTGGCTACTTTTGCAAAAGAATATATTTTAAATAATTTCCATGTATATTATGAGTTTGTTTTACGGATTGTGTTCAATAAGACTTGTAATTAATATGGATTTTATTGTATTTCAATATAATTTGTTTGTTAACAGCTTTGATTGTTTTTAGTAAAATACGGACTATTTAACTAAAAATTGCGGGCCTAGGTTTGGCAATTAAGCCAAGTTGGACACGTCTGCCGAACTGGTCCAGACCAATTTTGAGACAGTACGTGAGCTGTGGGTTTGGGTCAGGCTAAAAACAGCGAGCCTTTACCTCTACAGCTTGGGTATAGAAAATTTTAAGGATTTTCTTGAATTTTCTAAGTAATTTAAAATACAAATTTATTAATAAATAGAGATTTATTCTTTAACCAATCCTCCTGGAATCGAATCATAAAAAACTATAAAGCTCCATTAACAAGTCATGAAGACACTTTAGAATCCTAACTTTTTGCTAAAAATCGTTTGAGTACTAATTGTAAAGGTAAAAGTATTGCCTGTTTTCATATGTCATGGTTCTGATAATGGTGGCAAACTCTAGTCGTTCTTGGATGCTATGAAGGAATGAAATCATACTTTTGAATTTATTTTTCGAAACCTCCTACATAATGTTTTATACAAATGAGTATGCAAACGACTATGGCCTTAAGGATCTATAAAAAAAATTCTCTACCCTCTATACAAAAATTTCCCCCAATGTACACTTTGCAGTGGAATGCTAAATTTAATGATTATACCTACCAATAACTTTGTTTTAAATCCTTACCTCATTATATTAATCGTATCTAGTTATTTGAGCATAATTTTGCCGGATCTAGCCACTGAAATGAAAAACAGTCCAGTCCACATCCTATCCATAATTGCAAAGAAGAACCTTCATGCTAAATTTGTCTCATTAATTCCTTTCTATCTGATATACATGTATCAATTTCGTAATATCAAATATGTTATCGTAAAATGCAAAAATGCTAGGCCTACTTCTTTTTCAAAAAGGTCGTATTATTGTTGAATATCCGTCTACAACAACTTTTGTAAAGGTGTTTTTTGCAAAAATGTCCCAATATTGTCATTCATTTTGGAGCATCAGTAGATAAAATGTGGGTTTAGATATTACATGATTACCATTACCATTGAAAAGGGCTCTACCATTAGGCTTTGCATCTGTTTTCGAAAAGGTTTCAATTTTGTTGACAATATTTGTTGATTATCAAGGCCTACTATATAGAAGGCTGTGAAGTCAGTCATTCTAGAATACATTCTTAGACAAAGCTATCTGTTTATATAATTTAACTATAAAATATTGTGTAGCACACTACATTTTTCAAGATGGAAGAGTCAATCTAATTAGTCAGAATGTCTGGGGTACAAAAAGTACCCCAAACTGTCTCTACGTAGTATACAACAATATTTCAGGTCGTTGTGCTCAAATTATGTTGAAACTTTAAAATATAGTATTTCTATGATTTTCATGAAAAGTCAATCAATATCAATAAGTTTTATATAAATCTTTCCAAACTGTTGAAGAATTAAAAGCTCTGGGGTACGAAAAGTACCCCAAACCGTCGTTAACTGTTAATTGGCAATGGCTAAACTTAACTGCCAATTTTGCACTGAAATCGATTATTGTAATTAGCCGTTTGCATGTAAACAAATCTTAAGAAAGGGAACCACAACAAGAGTATTTATATTCTACCACTCATTCATCCAAACATTTATTAAAAATTTATTCTATATGAAAATGAAATATGTGAATATTTTTATTTTTAATTGCATTTTTACACGTTCTACAAAATTACTGGAGTTTCACTAAAAAAATGTGACAAGTTTTTACGCGAATTTCATTTAAAATGTTAATTTCTTTTACCACAGCATTTTATGTAATGCTTAAGGAAAACAATACTTTCCTGCATATCTAAGCAATATATCCCTTAAAATAAGAGGTTGTAAATATAGATAATGTGTATGCATTTTTGTTTATTAATCTTTAAATGTATGATTACAGCAAGGCGGTAAGCATACTCAAGTGGCCTGAATACCAGGAGGTGAAAAAATATTGGTATTTAATGTCATTTCGATTTTTGAAGTAACCACCATTTAAAATATTGCAACCCCCTGCCTAGTGTTATGCCCTACCACCAAGGTATCATATATGTTACGTTCCATACGTTTTCCTACCGCCACCACTAATTTAGTAATATAACTATTGCCACAACTAATTATAACCAGGATTGTAATCGTCATGTTTATCATTTAGAGAACATAGCGTTTTTTATATTAAATTACTAATATTCTCTGCCAAGTTACATCAACTTACATCAGCAAATAGTAAGCGGAAGTTATCAGAAACGCTCTTTACTTGTAGCAGGCAAAATTTAGATGCTAGAAGTATTGTACCAGTCAATAATGCAGAGCTCATTAAATTAAAGGGAATGTTTTTTGTCATTTGCAAATTTAAAGTTTTCAAGTGAATTTTTTCTTGTATTTCAAATACCAATTAAAACATTAAGCCCAAGCGCGGCTTGGCCAAATTGCATTTGACTTACATTTAGTCATGATTTGTATGCCACAATGACCATTAGTGGAGATGCTGGCCCAGACCAGAGAGATTGACATTGTTTGACTTACTGAATTGTATAATGTGAGTTGTAGCAATCATTTATTGGTCTGTGAACATAACCATGTCCTGGAGCAAATTTCTTGACTTGTCAATGAACATGATGCATGCCCATTGAGCAGCAGTCTAGTGAATAATTTTGTGAGTCCTTTTGCTGGTGCAATGCTTAGGCCCAATACTGATTTTGTAAGATGATGATCAACCGGATGATGTCATACACTATGTACTTCTGCATTTGCAATATTAGAGCAATTTTACACTCTGATACAATATCTTCAAATATCAATTTCACATTAGCACACTTTTTTCAGACAACATAATTTTCATGATAGCTAAGTGGATGATATAATAATAAGAAATAAATTAGTGAGAAGCTCAAATATTTTTCACAAACACATCTCAACTCTCATTGGTTCTCAATCGTGCCAACCAGATTTGTTCTCATTGGCAGTTACCACAATTACTTATATGGCAATAGCTGTTTATGTGCTTGCACACAGACGTGTACAATGACAGACATGATAGGGTCAGAAAGCTCTGCACACCCCTGTATATATATATATATATATATATATATTGTGGCATCGG